>BSBK01005154.1:0-225175 GCA_027943335.1 Chamaecyparis obtusa | reverse complement strand
CATCTAGCTAATCATGATAACTTGGTAACACCCCAAGAAATAATAACTAGTGTTGTCAGTTTACATAAATGATGTTGGAAATATATGTTTGGTTGTTGTTTTGTCATTGATGTCAAACATCATGCTCCAAAGGTGTTTGTTCAAATATTGTTGTCCAAAAGTTCGCTAAATTTGGAGAAGGAAGACTGTGTGTTGGAATGGTAGTGCTACTGAACCTATAGAAGAGTGGAACACATGTATCAAAAATAGTGGAAGATGGGTATGTATTCAATGGAAGGACAAGTATGTATTCACTGGAAGACAAGTATGTATTTAGTGCTATAAAATAGAGGAAGATAGAGATGTATTTTGGAGATTGTATTCAAATTTAAAGTGGTCATTAGTGTAGATATGATTGTCATGGGACTTCACTCTCTATGAAATTATTTCAATAGAGTTCTTATTCCTGGTACATGTGACATGACATGGACATCCCAAAATCCATGATGTAATAATTTTCTTCTTCTAATTGTGGAAGCTAGGCTGCCATGATATTGATGGGGAGATTGGGATAGACTAGCCTAGTCTATGCTCTTTGATCCCTCTCTTGGATCACTAGGTTTTCTACTCACACCCTGTGGTCTCTAGGAATTCCCTTGCTTATGGAATCCCCTAACCTTTCCCAATCTAACCACCAAGGACAAGTACTTCTTCTCCTAAGCTCTCCTTCACTTAGTTTGGCTTCAATCCCTTACATAAGCTTATAAGGGCACAACTATTTCCACACCTTCTTAGGTCCTAGCAAGGGTGGAGATGTCTCCTAAGGTATTTTCATCACCTTCCATGTGACCAAAATTTTCTAGGGAAATCCCTCTTCTTACCCAATTTCATCATTTACCCTCAAAATAGGGCTACACGGAATGAGCCCCAATTAGGCCTCCATTCCAGATTTATAGGGATTTCACCTGCAACCTTCACTAAATCTTGGTTAGCTTCCCAAAGAGACTCCTATTCATTCCCCTAGGTCTCAAGGATTTTCAAGGTTTTAGGACCCCAAGTGTTTGTATAATGCCCTAATCCATTATGAGGGTTTTTAGGTGTTTTTAGTTTCACCACCTTGTCTGGATTGATAGTTTCACCACCTTTTCTGGATTGGTAGAAGCTCCTCCTTCTCACCAATGATACTTTTATTAACCCTTCTTAAAGTCCTCCAAAGGATTCTTCTTCAATGTCCACCCTTGCTCTCTATAACCTTTGTAATCATGACCTTGCCTAGCTAGGCACAGTCCAAGCTCGCCTAGGGCTTGGTCTCATAAATGCTCGCTCAAAATTTCTAGGTCACTGCTTGATAGTATACAAAGTCTAGGGTCTATACTTCCATATCCCATGGTTCCATGGAGTTTCCATAGTGGGGATAGGAGCTATAGGCCCATCTTTACAAGCCAGTCCAAATTGGGTAGTGAACTAGTAACTTCAAACTAATTACAAGAACACAGTCAAAGCTGCAAAGAAAACTAATCTAAGCACACAAAATGAAAGCTTAAACACAATGAAGATTTACAATACTCAAAATCTCAAATTCTATTCATTAACTCTTAAGCTTCATGCCATTTGTGCAGTTTGGCATACAAAACATAGTCATAGTCTAGGTTTTCTTCCACAAAGCCATACACTCTCACATCCAACCCTTAGATTAGGGTTTTTTCCAAGAATATAAGGTCTTTTTTCATCGAGGTATGAGTTAGGTTATGGATTTTAGCCACCTGGGTAGGGTTCTAACCCTTTATGAGAAAATTTGCTAAGCAACTTTGAAAAGTTTGCTATGCAACTTTTGAGCAACTTTTGCTGCTTGAGCACTTTTTTTCTCTCTTCAAACTTCTAGACCTTAATTAGGCCTCTCCAATGCACACATGTGCCAAATCAACTCAAACCATCACTTTTTAGACTTCTAGCACTCCTAAGACCATGTGACATCAGGATGACAACATTCATTGAGTCCCTGAGCTATTACAAAACTAAGCCAGATTGTGACCCTCAGACCCAAACTAGGACCCTAACACACTCACTGAGCTCTGAGGCTCTTATTGTAATTACATGGGCTTCTTCAAGAAGCATTTCAAAACAAAATTTTAAGGGTGGGAGCCTTGTAGAAGGGTGCTCCTGCACTAGATATTCACCCCAGGTCCAGTAATATCCAACTTGAGTATGTTGGGAATTTGAAAAAATGGGGCCTCTCGATGAAATGTTAGCCATTATAAGTGTAGGCTTAAATCCTAAAGCTATCACACCAAAATTGTAAAGAATCAAAGGTGCAAAAAAAAAAACTTCCTACAATAATCTTGAGAGGATGATTATAGAAATTTCAACATAGCTATTATAGAGATTTCAGAAAAACATAAGAGCATAAAAGAATAACAATAAACATAGAACACAATAAACCTTACATGAGAAAATCCCCATGCTCTAAAACATAAATAATGTATTATCAAATTAACAAAAGATTACAAAAACACATGCAATGCAAGTTATTACATGATTTTCACCTCAAGTAAAGCTTGTAGGAACTTCACGATCATCCTTCTAGCATAAAATCTTGCAACCAAAACTCAATGATGCAAACTCCTCAAGCCCTCATTTAATAGGCATCTCACAACCTAGAAAACCACTTGTGGTTTACAAATCAATGTGTTAAACTTACTTGACACATTTCTCTTATCCATGACATGTGTTTTTTAAGATAAAGTAGAGTCCACATTCAAATAGTCTCTCACATCCAAAGTCTTCCCTATTTTTTACCCTTAAAATTGTCATGGAGTGTGTCATATAATCTCTAAAAAATGGGCCTTCCATAATATACTATTGACACAACACCTTTTTTCCAACTAATATAACCTTTTCAAGGCATTGATATGTAGAAAAAAGTAAGCTACATTTTTGGAGCTATTTCTGGGAAAAAATTGCGAGACACATGTTTTCTCAAAATTATCCCATTTGTCAAATACCTTGCAAGAGTCGTGGGATCCATACTTTATGAATATTTTACAATTGGGGCTGCAAGCTAATTGGGCTTAAACCTGGAGGAAAATCCATGGTTAAGCATGCTTGAGATGGAGCATTACTAGGATGGGTGACCTCTTAGGAAGGCCTAATGCTTGACTCCTACGAACAAAACCTAGATGCAATGAGTGCTAAGTGCTCCATTCATTCTCATGAGAGATGGGTTCTTGTCAACCACTACTCACGATACATGGGTCAATGAGTTTGACTAAAAAAATACATAATTAAATCATGATAGCATTGTAAAAAATTTAATTTTCTATAGAAAATATCTCTTACCTATAAGAAGCTTGTTACTCAAAATTCCAAGGGAAATACTAGAAGAAAAATCCAAACATGAAATCTGAAAAAGGAGTCCCATCATAGGACTATAACTTAGGGTGCAATGCTATCATTACATATGCCATTTGTTTCAAGAAACCAAGGATGATCTAAAATAATTCTAGAGAAATCTACTAGATTGAAATAAAAGGGAGAAAATAAGTTAACATTGTTGTTACATCAATCTCACCAATAATTTTCTAAATTTTGGAGCACCCATGATTTGACATAATTCATGTTTGGATGGTTACCATAAATTTTTCCCAATAAGAGAGTTCTTAACTTGAGCCGATGACTCTTATATAAGAAGATCACTAATATCAATCTAAATCTTTTCTTCTGACATAGCCTTAGTAGAGGACTCTTGAAGAAGACATGAGAAGAACAAGATAAAATAAATAATTGTATCAACCTCGTCAACAAATAGATTTGGTATATGTAATAGAAACAATACCAAATTTAATGTATGAAGTTATTTTAATTTCTAGGTTCATGGATTCACCCAAGGATTCATCTTGAAAATTGAGATATATAGTTGGGATAAGAGGCTATGGAACATAATATTCCGCAACTAATGATTTTTCATTGGATTGCTTATATCGACACTGATTTCGTATGGAATGCAGGTAATAGAAAGAACAATTTAAGATATGTATTTCATTTTGGATTTGAAATAGTTGCAAGCGCATTAAATAAGTAACGTATAGTAACAATAACAAGAACAAAAGAGAAATATGTAGCAAGAATATCTACATCATGTCAATGAGTTTTGCATATTAAAAAAAATATTGACAAATTTAATACACAATCCAGAAGATTCAACACCGGTATATTGTAAAA
Organism: Chamaecyparis obtusa; assembly: GCA_027943335.1. NCBI lineage: Eukaryota > Viridiplantae > Streptophyta > Pinopsida > Cupressales > Cupressaceae > Chamaecyparis > Chamaecyparis obtusa. Next base: position 220,978 of record BSBK01005154.1, on the reverse strand, counting down.
CCTACTTTTACTTAGTCAGAACACCGGTATATTGTGAAAACAAACTTCAATTTCATCACCATAGAATTATGTTTTTTCTTAAGAGGAGCCATCACATAGATACAAAGCATAATTTCATTCCAAAATTGAACGAGGGGGAAATCAATTTGGAGTTTCAGAGATGCAAGGATCAATTGATACATACTGTTACAGAGGCATTAGAGTTGCAATTTTTTTGCTAAATCATAATGTGAAGAACGAGAACTGAAATGATATGCCGTGTTATAATGAAAATACTGCCAATGTATTGGTTGAAGGATCTAATATTCGAAACAAGGGACTTCTGCGTCTAACTTGCAACCAAGCACAATCGAAACCAGCCAATTGGATTTTTTTAACAAAAAATAAGACGTAGGTGAAAGGAAAAGAACAAAAAAACACAAAAACACAAAACTGTTTATTTGGGGACTATTAAAATTCAACACTGATAATATGAAATGCGTCCGGGAAACCCTTACATATATCAATATGAAACTAGAAGACATTCGTTAATTGGAACTCCAAACAACTACAATCTGAATACTGCTGTGAGCATTGGAATTTTTATTTTGGGTACGCGAGAAGACTTTCATCGTTCTTCTTATTCAGAGAGTCCTGCAATAGAACTCTTTCACTCTTCTGGATTCACAGTTAAACGCTCGGGCGTCTCTACCAGAACGCCCCGCACCAGTATCAGCTTGGCATTGGAGATCTCCATGAGAATATCATATGCGTGAATATTGAAATCCTCGCGCTGTGAATTCTTGTTAACCCTAACACTTTTGACAGAAGATGTCATGGATTTGTACCATTGCTCAATTTCAGGGGAGAACTCAGCGACAACGAGATTTGTATCCATAGGAACAATGTTATTTGAGACATACTCTACCGAAGAGGACACTCTGACAGAAAGAAACTAAAAATCAAGAAAACCAAGAGCCGATGAAAAAGAATCCAGCTTACACCCATCTCAATGTCTATGACTAAACATTGATCCTCATAAGTTTCATCCTTCTCAAGCATCCGACCGGAGCCTCGACCGGAGCCCTAATGGATTGTCAAGTTTAGATCAAGACGCTCTTATTTGTTTGAATCCATCTGGGCCTTACCGAGCTAGGTTCTCTTTGTTTCGTCCGCTTAATTTTGTTTTGATGCTACCTCGTAGTCACTGAATGATGCATGACAACCGGCACATGCTAGGTAACGCACCCGTTGTTTATTCTAGTGGTTTCTAACAATTTCAACGTCATATGTCACCTAGCCCGCCAAGGAACAGCATCTCTCTCTCTCCATCTCTATATAACGCTACCCCTCTCCCTGTAATTAGAATCAAGAGTGGAAATAAACACTTCACACAATTGTCCTTAGCAATTGGAGCATTCAACATTCTAACACTTCAATAAATCTATAGGCAAATTTAATAATGACAATTTATTTCATGTTATCATCAATATTATTTTTTTAATTGTTTTATGTTGTCATTGAATATGTTTTTAAATTTCAATGTTTTCATATTAGAGATCTATTTTGTATTTGTATTATTACATTCTACTTTTTAATTTTATGTAAATTACGTTGCTTTTTACTTAAACAAAATTGAAGAAGCATATTAGAGTATATCACATATTATTGCACAATAGATACTACAAATAAGCATATTATATTACTATTTTATTACTATCTTTTCTAAAGTCAATTTTGTGAAATCATTAACATGATATGAGCTAAAGAGCTAAGAAATTTGTATACTTAATTTCTCTTACACCACACAACTAAAGATTCTTCTTACTTTCTTATTGCACCTATGTATGTGTATTATAGACGAAGATTATGATAAAGGATGAACTAGTTAAATAATGATGTCCCCCAAACTAGATTATATGCATATAAACATTATTGACACCAAACTAAATTATGAGTGTATTAAAATACTAATTTGTTTTAAACTACCAAGCAAAAGTGTTATTCTAGATTATCATATCAAATTATTAATAAAAACTACAAAATCCAATCTTGAACTTGAAGGGATCTTAATAAAAGTGCTAAGTAGATTTATAACCTAGTCCTATTTATCCTTCAAAATCAATAATAATTTAATGTATGATTAGTTTCAATTACATTTTTATTGATGAGATAATTCAATATAATGATTAAATATTTTATTTCTCTACATTTTGATGAATCTTAAAATTTTCATTTCTCTTAATCTTGTATCTTAATATTTGATCTTCATCATTCCTTTCTATGTTAAATTACACACAACTTTTTAGCAATCTTCTCCTTTTCAATAATGTTCATTTAGTGGCTATGCCACTTTTTTGTTTTAGGTTTCAAACATTATTTTAGTAGTTAAGTATTGTGCACGTTCTATTTATACTTCTTCATTGACTTACTAAACATTAAGGCATTTGAGATTTTGGGATTAACATTATTATTTAGTATGCTTAATAGATTAAGTATTCCACAAAATGAACATAAAGGTGGATGAATAAGATCAAAGTCCAAATCACTATTAATTTAATATGGAGAACAAGGAATAATAAAAATAGTTAGATACTTCAATAAAAATTCATCACTCAAATATTTATGAGGTTAGATTTATTAAATTCCAAAGGTGTACTTTCATATACCACTAAATCCTATTCCTAATCATTCTAGGAGGATTAATGGTCTATATCAATACACATAAGAATGATTTAGCTATGGAGATAGACTTCATATAGATTTGGTGAATGTTGGATCCAATAATGTGATTTCTATTTGTCATCATTTTCTTAAGATTATACTATAATTAGAATTTCAAAACATACCTAATTAAAAAATATGTAATGGTATTAATTTGAAAGAAGAGTGCTAGACCATCTTCTTTATATCACATATTTTTGTAGATGATATTTTAAGCATACACATAGAGGTATTGAATCTAAGTATTGATGTTATAAAAAGTCATGTATATATTGTGTAACATCCTCTAAGATAGTTTTCTGCTCATTGAGATGCCATGGACCCCCATTTTGTGCAACATTGGAGTGAGGTGTGTAAAGTGTATAAGAACATACACTTTGACATACCATTCTTAGAAAAAAAACTTCTTATTTCAGACAATAAATTTAATGTAATTATACTCTAGGAACGTGCAATAAATCTAGTGATATGTTAGATCTTTGATGACAATGATTTCTAAATAGTACGTAGAGCTAGTATTTTGACTAGGCTAACATGTGTGTGTGAGAAAGAGATCCTATCTCCTTATTTTGGCTATGTTGAGGTTGTAGATATCTAAATTTGTTATCTTTTCGTCACAATTAAATGGAAACACTAAATGAAAAATAATTGATAACTACATTCCATATTAGTTAGGAAACTCGATCCTTACCTCAACTATACATCACATGTAAATTTTTGGTACATCCTTCTTGAATCATTTGGTCAGGTGAAACCAATATCCTTATGCTAGAGAAAAGTTTTTTATCATCATGGGAGCATAGGAAAACTAATTATAGTGGAAAAATACTTAGTATCCACTATTGATGCTAGAGCATAATTTGATCCTCATAGTATAAGAAAAACTAACTTAACATAAAAAAATAACTCAAAGATTACATATAGTTTTTTTTAGTAGGGAAAAAAGTTTAAAATGAGCTACCAATAAGGGGCACCACATGCTTATCTAGTAACATGGTGGCTTAGTTTATAACTTAGCATAATATTTGAATTCTATTTTCCTATGAATCAACTAAATAGATCAAGTTATAGGGTTAAAAAATCTATTGCATAATGAAAAGTTAGAACACTTAGTAAAGAATCTATTCCTAGATATACAAGTTTGAACACTAGATAAATTTCAGCAAGATAATTAAAACATTGGGCAACAACACTTCCATTTAATTAAAATTGATTGAATCTCACTATCTAGAATAGAATGATCTTATTTTTGACATGTTCCTTTACCTTCAATATTGGTCATGTAATCATTATCAAATATTTCAAAATAATCAAGTGAGACTAATGCTAGTTGTAGGGTCTTTTCAATGTGCTAATATTTTAATATATATGTGGATGTTGATAGAATGGCATATTTTTATTCAAAATAGAATGAAGATGAATTTAGTGATGAAAAATAATTTCAAAGGTGTTACTTTCTTGGTAATGATACATGTTTATATTTTCAAGGCATTTATTAGTGAATATTTTCAGGGGCCCATTCATTTATTTCTTTCATGTGTCAAGTGAACCCACAAACCCTTGAACTAATATAGTTGTCAAATATTTATATTTCTTGATCATAATTTTAAAATTTTTGAATGAAAACTATTAAATATCAAGAATATTTAGATCCTATAATTTATCCCATTAAGAATTCTACTGATACATATATCTCATAACATGAATGAAATTTTTTATAATGTGTTATGATATTTTTATCTCTTCAATTATTTCCTCAGTCCATAAAATTTTGAATTTCTTCAATATCTTTGCTTGATATTTATTGCGATGAGTATTTCATGATTATTTTAATTTTTTTTGTATTTGTAATAATTTTTTTTTTACATATATCTCTAAATGAAAAATAATTCCTTGAAATTTGACTTCTTATTCTGTTTAAGTTGGTGATTTTGACTTTATGTCCAAAATTTATGTGTTTCTTAATCTCTAAGTTTTTGTTGGTCACTTGTAACTAATTCACACATGTCCTAAATGTGAAATAATATCCTCAAATTAGTAGTCCCATAATTATATCTTCCCACTTTAAGTCAAAGAACTTGAAACAAAATAAAAATGCAATTATTGGTAGTAAATTTAGAATTTCATTTTTCTCTGTATACTATTGTACGTACACTTATAATGAATCTCATTAATAATAAAAAATTATTTTTTTCTAAATATTCAAATTAATTATAGTCTTTATATAAACATAAAGGATAAATTGATTATCAAAACTTAGGGGAGGATGTCCATATAAGAGAAAGAGATAAGTTGAGGCCTAGGCCAACAAAAACCCTAAAGCTGCCAAGACTAGTGCAAATGCCTCTATGTATGGAGATTGTCATAGAAATTCTAATAATGTTGGTGACAACCCAAACAAATATGACAATGAATTCCTCCTTGATATCATACTAGGTTCTCTTCTACTTTCTTCAAAGGAAGTTGAAAATTGTTTAAGTTAAGTTCTCGATGATTGATCAATGGATGAGATTGATGCTGAAAATGATTTAGTAGAGGTGTTTAGTTGGGAGGGTCAATAGACTAGGGATTGTGTAGTTTTTTTTTTCTATCATCCCCTTTGTCAGTTTCATCTATAGAGACTTTCTTACTACTATATTGGATACAAGTATGATTTCCAATGCTAATAACGCTAGGTCAAAGATATTGAGATCAATGTGTCATCCACCTTAGTGATCTTTGAGTAGGTTATTTTTATTATGAAAATACTCTTGTAGGTGGTTTATTTGTTCAAGAGGATTTTTATTCTTTTGTCCTTGAAATTATTGATCACCCTATTTCTATAGAGAATCTTCGAGGAATTGATGTTGGTTCATGGATTTTGAAAAGAGAAGATCTGAATAGTATAGATCTAAGAGTTTGTTTAGAAGTTCCTAGGGTGGCATTAATATTTCAATTTTGAAGATTATTTAGGGTGCTAGGTTTGTTGTCTCCTTTCCTAATAGAGATAAGGATGTTGGTCCTTTGGATACCACTCCTCTTTCTTTGGAGCCTCTTAAAGCTAGTGCTATGGTAGATAGTTTTTTTCGTGCTACTTTTATTCCTTCCTATAAGTGTTTGAAGGAACCTTGTGTTATGGTGTTAAATGTGGTTGATTATGCAATATCCAGCCTTTTGTAGGAATAAAAAAAATTATTATTCAATATCCAACCTTTAATAATGTTAATACTTGGATGAAGCAATGTATATGATCTTTATTTGATAATGCTTTTATAAAATTTTATTTTTGTTATGATTCTCAATGTGTGTCCTTCAATACATAACCTTAACTCCTTAAATTGAAACTTTTGGCATACACTACTATAGGCATCAATATATATATATATATATATATATATATATATATATATATATATATATATATATATATATATATATATATATATATATATATATATATATATATATATATATATATATATATATATATATATATATATATATATATATATATATATATATATATATATATATATATATATATATATATATATATATTTAGAAGGGTTTAATTGAAAAATTTATAAAATTGAACGGGCCTACATATCAATTTGACAATAACTTGGAAACCTAGCTCATGACAGATATTGTGTGAATAATATATTCTTACAACTTCTTTTCTTTGACAAAATTTCCCTTGGATCAACACATATTCCCTAATGTATTCAACATCCTTAAAACCTACATGATTTTCTTGGATATTCCTATCATCCTTTGAAAGTAAATTTAGTGGCTTAAATCATAAGAAAGGTTACATAAGAATTACTAGGGTTACTTGGGTGATGACATAAACTTGTTGGATTGTGTAATAAACCTATAATTATTACAATTTAGTAGGTGAAGAGTTTAATTTGTCTATTTTTTCATAAATTTGAATTATGATTTTGACTTTGGTTGACTTTGATGAGTTGAGTCTCTTCATTATATCTCTTCATAAGTTATATGCTCATTTATTCACATTATAGTTGTTAACTGTTATTTAAAAAGAAAGAGTAGATCTTAGAAGTAGAAAAAATTCAATAACATTTTCTCGTAGATTGTAGTACTATAATGGTGCTTCTTGGTTTAATCTATAGTTTAAAGTAGATTAAATTAATTTAAAAATAAATTAGGATTAACTAAATGTTATTTACTCCAAAAGTATATTTCAAAGCTATTCTACCGAAGTAAAATTCACATATTCAATAAGAGAAAATTACTCATCGTGTTAATGAATTCAAAAGATTGACAATAGAGAGGATAGTCATCTAATATTTTTATCTAGTATCTATTGTTGAATAGTATCTGATACACGTTCTAATATACTTTTTGTATTTTTTTCTAGTTTATGAATTTTAACTTTAGATGATTTTTTGTTTCACTTTTGTACTAGAGATTGTCTTTAAAAGTACAATCCTTGATTATGAACTCAAACAAATAGAGATTTAAATCAATGTTCAATAGTAATTTTTCATAAGCATGACCCTGAAAAGGAAGGAAATGCTCATTTGATTTGAAAAGACAACATAATAGTTGTGAGTCATCTCATGTAGCAACGTCAAACCTAAAATTTAAAATAAATATAAGAAATCATTCTATTCGATTTAATATCAGACCATTAAAAACTAAAATAAACATATAAGAAATAATTCTAAATTTATATAGATTAAAATGCCATATGAAAATATTACACGCTAAATACAAGCTCAACACGTTGAAATAATTTATCGTAATAAGATCAGTATCTCAATTTAATTTAATGTTTAACAATCTATTTCGCTAGGGATAATTGACAATCATGAGGAGGAGACAAATATCTACCAGCGAGTTGCCTTAGTACATGCTAGTTGAGAAATGAAATTAAGCGGAAGAAACACAGAGATCCATACATCTGCTTCCAAAACAAATTAAGTGGAAGAAACGAAGAGATCCTCACTCTATAATGCTGAAACGGGTTGGAATAAATGAGAGCGGCTTGCATTTGTAAAGACTAAACTTTCAACACAAAGACCACATCAGCAAATTTCATATAAAGACAAAGAAGTCGGTCAACTAGTCAAAAGTCGAATGCACAAGTCGACTACATACAAATATATTGTCAATAATAATGAAATAAAAGTACTATTAAGACCATAACTATTGAAAAGATAAAGCATACCTTTGTCTAAAAATAAGTGGAAAGTCAACCATCTGTTGAGTGTCCTAAAGAAATCACATTAAGAGATGTTGAATCAACTACAAGCAAATACTAGGTGTCATGTCTGGGTAGCAACCCAAGAGATTATCGGCCAACTGTTGAATCACATCAGTAAATGATAAGAATTAGATCAAAATATATACTTCCACATTAATGACATAAGGAAACAACAAAATTTCCCAAATACCACAATGTCGATTATGAATGGCAAGTCCTTCCTGTAAGAAACTTCATAAACCTATTCACAAAAGTTAGCAAGGGAGAGAATATTGTGGGAGTGCATTTCCACCCTACCACGAAGCATTAATGCTTCCCCAAAATCTTTCCTAACATGAAAGATACCCAGCCCAGCTAGAAGTAATCTAATAAAGTAAAACTAAGGAGTAATGAAATATGTGCACTACTTGATACATCCACAATCAAGTTTCAATATAACATGTCATGGACTTCCAAAAAAACAAACCTTGTAATTCTACTTCCATTTCATACATATGGAAAAGAATGTGTAAATATTCTCATTTAATACATAGTATATCATGTTTCATGGGTGCATTAGACATGTACATAAAGGAACATAACAACATTGTTTTCCTAACTATCAAAATATGTCAAGCTCATATATTTCTGCCATTATCTGTTTAAGTTCAAATGATATTTATAACTTGAATTTATCATAGTACATGGAGAAATATCAGGAATACATAGAGAAAATTCATTTAATCAAGGAAGCATAAACTATAATAATGATTAACAAGTACTTCATAAATAGGTCTAACAAATTTACATGTCTAAGATTTCCTTCATATATCTACTCATTAAGATTTGACTTTCACCTCCTTTATTTTCTATAGTAATGAATTAAGAAACATTAATAACCTAAATCATTATCATTAAGACATGGATAAACCATATGCATCATTCCGACATATTCAAACTAGAAACATCAATTCTTTCTTGTGAAACATGTTGAAAATCTCTTTATTTCGTATCCAACCAATATAGAAGAACATATACATAGTTCCTATCTAAACACAAGGTTAACGAACATTCCATCCTCTTGGTTCTCAATAGGAAATATAATTGCATAATAAATATAAGTTTCTCTTTATAGGATCTTTTATTTCTTTAAGCACGGAGAAACACAACAAAGGTTCTTGTATACATCAACACATGCAAACACCGTTTCCTTATTATTCTATCTAGTATTCTGAGTAATCATAATCTTCAATAGTATGTATTTTCTAATGATTTAGATATAGCCTTATATTCATAGAATCATCCAGACATACTTAGTATTTATCTACGCATAAGCACTCAATGTAAAGATAATGAAAATAAGCCTACACATAGGCATAGTCCTTCCTTGATGTACTAACCATAATCAAAATTATAAATGACAGCTTGCAAAAGCATAACTAAGTTGGCCTAAATTCAGAGGTATTCATATTCAAAAAGATTTTATCAAAGTCTTTCTAAGGTAAACTTAATTAACTAGATTTTATTCAACCAAGTGGTTAGCTCCCACTTATAAACCATGTTTAAAGTTCGACCATATGAAGTTCTATGCATCTTTAATTTTTAAGCATATAATCTCCCCTAAAATGATAAATTCCCCCCCCCCCTAATAGTTAAGGTTCTGATTTCACCTTTTCAAAATGGATCAATCACAAAGACAACCTAAAATCCAAGTTTATCCTTTCTTAAAAGAAAATCAGCACGGTTCATCTCTTTAAAAATTGATTTCTTCTTCAAAACAACATGAAGATATACATATAATTACCCATTCTTAGATATAATGTTAGATTAAGAATATCTATAATTTCATAATTATGTGATTGTGTAAATAATACAAAAAATTCATGTAGTTTCTATCGCAGATAAATAAACCAGACAACAAGAAGTTTTTTCAAAGTTCTGGCCTTTAAATCGATGAAAATGGTTACATATTTGTATTCTAAGAATAAACATTTTTCACTTGCTATCTCTTTCAAAGGTATATATTTTCCTTATTCTTTTTAAGTATTATACACAAATTCTTCTTTCTCTACATGTTTATATAAATCCAGAGATCATTAATAAGAAAAATAAATATGAAAAAGAAATAATATATATCTTTCACAGTCAGTATAAACTGAAAATAAAATTTTAACTTACTAAGAAAAACATAAATTCAACAATAAAAGAACCCGGTTTCTATTAGTAGAAATCAAGAGTTATGGAAATGCTTCTATTCTTCTCTTCTGAGTCTAATTTTTCTTCCTCCTTCCTTCCTTCCTGTGTGTGCCAGTCTTTATTCCTTCAAAATAATCTCTCCTCCTAATAAACTCTCTCTTCTTTCATAAAAGACACTCTCTGTTCTTCCTTAAAATAAACTCTTCTTTTTTTTATGCCGTAGGCATTTCCTATGAAAGGGTTTGAGTAGATCTTGTTGATCGATGGTTCAAATTAAAATAAAACCATTGACGACCATTGAAAGCATCTCGTCCATTCATTACACTTTTAATCTTTTATTTCATTACTTTCATCACACTTTGTTTGGTCCTCATTTTTAATTTAAACATAAGTTTTCCGACTCATCTCTTATGAAGTTGGGGTAGCTGACCACGAAATGAGGGTCCCATCATCATCTAGTTGGCAGTACTTCGTGGCATGGCATTGTATGTTCGAACTGTGACATAGTGTCTTATACAAGCTTTTTTTGTGTGAAAGTAGTAGAGTCATTGGGCAACAACTTTGTAAGGAAAAATATGGGCGAGGCGGTGAAAGCAACAGAGGCACTAGTTCATTCGGTAATGGGGCAGTGGGACTCTTCTCACGATGCCTTCCATGCACTCAAAGTTTGTAAGCTTGCACTTTCACTCGATGTAGAAGAACAGTTGCCCTTAGAAAGCATGGAAATAGTAAGCATCTTTTCATTTGTATTTGTTGCCAATAAGTTGTATTTTCCTGTAGGCTTATACTTATGTTTTAAATAGGTCAAGCTGACAACCCTATTACATGATATTGGTCAGCATTTATTGCCTATCTCTATTCTTTATTAGTCACTTTCTGAATTCGCTAGCAGCCCTGTTTACACTCATTATTTATTCCTTTCTATTGTCATGGTTTTGCACCATAGACGATCACAAGTATGCAAGGTGGGTTTTAATCATTTTTCTGTTATCTATGTTTGATCGGGTGCCATTAGTTTTCCTAATTCAAATTTCTTTTATTGTTTTAACAAACTATTAGATGAACAGAGGATTGATTTTTTAAATGTGCAGGAATGGGGTTGAAGGTAAGCTAGTCGAATGTTTTTTAGAGAGCCATGGAGTGGATCCTTCGAAAAGGGAGAGAATAATGGCCATAATAAATGGAATGGGGATGATTACACTACTTCTATATTCAGATTGAAATACCAGATAAATTTTTAGATATTATGCTTCTTGTAGGGTTTCTGAAGCAGAGTTTTAAGCTATGTACCAACACCCATTGATCTTCCATTTTCTATTCAAATATCATTTTTAGAAAGGTTATATATAAGGGTTGCATAGTCAAAATCTAGGGGAAGAAAATTTGAACAATATGTAAGATAAGTTGAGTTAAATAGCTTTATTGGATTATGAAAGGGGGTTTCATATACCTAAATGCTATTTTCCCTTCACCTAGTGATCCATAAAACACAGGTTATACCTCCTATGATCATCAAGAATGGATATCTTTGTCAACTCACACTATAAGCCTCAACCATTGTTTATTCAGTTTTAGTGAATGTGAACAATAAATATAAAGATGGTCAACTACAAGAAGCAACATGAATTAACTTAAAACCGAGTATATGCAAACACAATATGACTTTATTTTTTTTCTTGTCACCACTGTTACTTGCCTACATGTGACAAGCTTTTTTGGTGGTCTTTTTGCCTAAATTTCAATAAGATGTATCTTCTATGAATTTATGTCTCTTATTGTTCCAAGGTTGGTCTAGCCTCTGAGATATAACTTGAAGAGCTTTCCCTTTGAGGAAGTTTACATGCCCCTCTCTAGAGATAATAATGTGCAAGATTCTGCAGATGGAAACTTCGTCAAATTTAAGCTTGAAAAGTATTTAGACTTTTATTATTGCAACATTAACATATCAAAATAGCCGATAATGAAAAAGAAAATTTAATCAAACATTGAATAGTCTTGCATATTTATTTGGGGAGTACGAAAGATTGCGTAAAAATGGACAAGAACAATCAATGGTCATAGAAGTATCGATGGTTGTCTATAGCTCTCAAGAATTGTGGACCATTGATTTTTTACATCAAGGGAATAGATAAAGAGGGGAGCAATAGGTAGATATAGAGGAGAGATAATTATAGATAGAGGAGACATAAGGAGAGAGAGGGAGAGAGAGAGAGAGAGAGATATCAACATAGAGGGAAGTAGATGTTGAAAAAAAGAGATGGAGAAAGGGAGATAAATAAAGAGAGATAGCTCAATATACATAAACAAAAGCCTTAATTGGAAAATACAAAAAAACCTAACTTTCATCTATGTTTTTGCATTTATATTTGTTTGACTAGAAATTTAAGGTGTTCAAATTTTTGGGTCGTGAAAGCATTTTAATATTCTTTTTCAATTGGGGGCCATCATAGTACATTAGAGAGAGAGAGAGAGAGAGAGAGAGAGACTTCAACATTGTATATTAGAGCCCACCATTTGATCTCATGTACTTCATAAAAAAAAAGAAGCAACATTTTCCCTAATTAAATTTCCACACCTCTTCGGCGTACCCATTGCACACATAGGTGCGATTGCTAGTTAATAAAACTCTCTATCTTCTTTCATGTGCTACTTCTCTTTTATCCTCTCCGTGCCTTGATATTTTCTTTTTTTTTAAATCAAAAATATCCTCCTTGTATTGCGTCTCTTTTCTTCTTACCAAAATATCATGCAAAAATTAATTGTTTTGTCATTCATGGTGGTGGAAAATGTCAGCAAGGTAGCTAAAGATTTAAAACAAAATATTAAATCTTCCCCTTCATAAATACGTCTGTCACTTCTTTGACTTATTTTTATTTTAGTCCATGACTTGGCATGCACACTCCCCAAAATCCCCAAAATCTGCACACATTGCGGATGTATATTAAATATTTAATATATTGTGTGGGCCATTGGGTCATGACAGCATTAAACATGACGCTGGATTTATGCTCCAAAAGAGAGCCTGAGAAGTAAGATAATTTTGAGATTGTAGTCGTAGCTATCAAGATGTGTGTAATCTAGAGTCTTTCTCATCTTCTATTAGTTTTCTTCACTTTAAGTTTCTTTTGTCAGTACGCAGCTTCTGTAGAGTATGGCTCAAATTACATTATTTGAATGGATGAATCTGTCATCCCCACCAAGTTCTCCACTCATGAGCAATGGTATAAATATGTGATATCTTCTGTCAAAGATTTTAGCGCTAGCCCTGGCTCCCAAAAAGAGGATTTCTATCATTACACTTATTGTATAGTCATGCATGATTTCAGTGCCAAACCAATCCAATCAGAACTAGACATTCTGGAAGAGATGTTCGGGCATGTAATGTCATTACCCAATCTAGTGGGACAATTCCATACCACTCATTCAACTGAATTCCTTGGACTCAGTCATATTGCGGGTCTTTTTCCGACTTCCCAATTTGGGCAAGACGTTATTGTGGGAATGATGGACAACGGAGTCTGGCCAAAGAGCGAGAGCTTCAACGACCATGTAATCAAACCTATACTAGCCAGATGTGAAGGATAATGATGCTGATATCATCACCTCCAATAAACTATTAGTTATATTTTAGACTTGCCTCCAACAATCTAATAGTTCTATTTTAGACTGCTTTAAAATAAGGAATTAATGTTGTTTTTACAAGCACTCAACATTGGCAGATTCCACAGTAGATTGTTAACTAGAAGATAGGGTTAGTTTATTTTTGTTAAGCTTGAATAAAGCTGCTTGCTAAAATATAATTTATACACAAGAAGCATGCAGCAATAATTGTAAGTTTTTTGCTGTTGTAAAACAGAGTATCCTCTATTTTGCTCAGTATTCTCATTTATTTGATCTTGTATTCTATTTTGTTGTTATCTCTTTCATTATGATTGCTGCTCTTTAATTTCTACATTTGGTATCAGAGCTTTAGGATTGTGAAGCTTTTAGCATGGCAAATAATTTGCAAATTCTAGATTTTGATGGAGTTGATTATCAATATTGGTCAATCAAGATGAAGACCTTTTTGATAGGAAAAGATTTTTGGGAGATCGTTGAATCAGGATATGAAGAACCTGAGAATTGGGATGATCTCATAGCTAATGAGAGGAGATTGAAGAAGGAAGTTGAAAAGAAGAATGCAATGGGTCTATTTCACATTCAAATGCTTCTTGAGAAGAGATTGTTTCCTAGAATTGCCGATGCACAAATAGCAAAGGAGGCCTGGAAGACTCTAAAAGATGCTTACCATGGAAATGACTAGATCAAGGTTGTGAAACTATAAACCTTGAAGAGAGAAGATGAGAATTTGAAGATGAAAGAAAGTGAGAATGTGGGAGATTTTTGTGTAAGAGTCAAGGATGTGGTTCATAAAATGGCCACTTTGGGTGAACCTATGAGCCAAGAGCATGTGATACAGAAGGTATTGAGATCTCTAACCCCAAAATGGAATACTGTAGCAATTATTATGGAAGAAAGTAAAAATTTAGCCACCTTGAAGTTTGATGAGCTAGTTGGATCTCTCATATCACATGAGGATAGAATAAGGGACACTTCTACTAGCATTAATGAGAAGGATTTTGCTTCCCAATTGCAAATTTCAAAGAATGATGGTGCTAGCAGTAGCAATAACAACCACAGAGGCTTAGGAAGGGGTCAAAATCAGAACTTTTCAAGGGGAACTACAGGAAGAGGAGGTGCTCAAGGAGGAAGAGGCTGAGGTAGATTTGATAAAAGAAACATTCAATGTTACCATTGCAGTCCGTATGGACACTTTGAGAGAGAGTGTAGGTTGAAATTAGGTAACAATAATGCAAATTATGCTCAACAAGATGAGGATCCTTCCTCAGGTAATTTATTCTTGTGTTATGACAAAGCAGAAAAAAATAAGAATGATATTTGGTATTTAGATTCTGGGTGCTCTAACCATATGTCTAGTAACAAGGATATTTTTTCAAAGCTTGATGATGGCTATAAATCCAATATTACTCTTGGAAATAACAATACAGTAGAGATTGCAGCCAAAGGAGCCATGGATGTTTAGACAAAAGAAGGTATGAAAAGTGTTCAGGATATTTATTATACTCCCAAATTGTAGCATAATTTATTGAGTATTGGGCAGCTATGTGAGAAGAATTATAGAGTAGTATTTGAGAATATGAAATGTACTATCTATGATAAGAATCATGGCAATAAAGTAATTACAGTTGTTCCTATGACAAAGAATAGGATGTTCCCCTTGAAGTTTGATGAAAATGATAACCAGCTTGTTAATATGGCATATGAGGATAAAAGTTGGTTGTGGCATCTCAGATATGGCCATTTGAATTTTCATAGTTTGAAGGTTCTAATATCCAACGCATTGGTTCTTGGATTGCCTAAGGTTGAAGAGCATAACAAGATTTGTGAAGGATGTGCAAAAGGAAAGCATGCACGAGATTCATTTCCAAAAGGCAATGCATGGAGGGCTCAACACCCCCTACAACTTATTCATTCAGATATTTGTGGTCCTATGCAAACACAAAGTTTGGGTAAGTCATCATATTTCATTACTTTTATTGATGATTACTCACGCATGTGTTGGGTGTATTTTTTGAAGACTAAGGATGAAGCCCTTGCTACTTTCAAGAGGTTTAAAGCTCGTGTAGAGAATGAGAAAGGAAACACAATCAGATGTTTGAGAATAGATCGTGGAGGAGAGTTTTGCTCAAAAGATTTTCAAAATTTTTGTGAGATAAATGGGATCAAGAGGCAACTAACAACTTCATACACACCTCAATAGAATGGTGTGGCTGAAAGGAAGAACCGTATTGTGGTAGAAATGGCAAGGAGTATGTTACAAACCAAGGGTTTGAGCAATTCCTATTGGGATGATTTAGTTGCTACAATAGTCTATATTCTCAATAGAAGTCCTACAAGTGCCTTAGACAAGATGACTTCATATGAAGCATGGTATGAGAAAAGACCTAATGTAAATCATTTTAAAGTTTTTGGTTGTTTGGCTTATGTTCGTATCCCTGATCAGAATAGGCAAAAGCTAGATGCTAAAAGTGAATCATGCATTTTTGTGTGTTATAGTGAGGAAAGCAAGGCTTATAGATTGTATAATCCTCTTACTAATAAGCTTGTTGTTTCAAGAGATGTGATTTTTGATGAAGGGGGAGTTTATGGTCATCAAAAAGGCCATGTTGAAAAGCCAAAATCAGTTTTGGATGATGATATTATTGTTGATAATAATACTGAGCAGCCAGCTAATGAATCTATTATAAGATCTCAAAGTCCACCTATTAGCCCCTCTTCAATTCCAAGTGGAAGTCCATCCTCAAGCCCAAGTAATACAAGAAAGGTAAGAAGATTAAGTGTTATTTATCAAAAGTGTCAAAATCAAGCACATGAAGAGGATCCAATAGGTGAGACAGTAAATTTTGCATTACTTGCTAAATTTGATTTTGAGCCATCATGTTTTGAAGATGCATGTACTAATGAGGTTTGGATGCAAGAAATGAATGAAGAGATGGATTCCATTGATAGGAATGAGACTTGGGAGCTTGTAGAGCTTCCACATGAGAAAAAGAAGATTGACACAAAATGGGTCTACAAGGTCAAGTATAACAGTGATGGGAGTGTAGAAAGATACAAGGCAAGATTGGTTGCTAAAGGTTTCACTCAAAGGTATGGCATTGATTATGAAGAAACTTTTGCACCTGTAGCAAGACAAGAAACCATTAGAATGCTAATCTCTCTTGCAGCTCAAAAGAAATGGACTATTCATCACATGGATGTGAAAAGTGCCTTCTTGAATGGGTACTTAGAAGAAGAAGTATATGTGGGACAACCACAAGGTTTTGAAGTTCAAGGCAAAGAAGATCATGTCTATAAGTTAAAGAAGGCTTTGTATGGCCTCAAGCAAGCACCACGTGCATGGTATGCAAGGATTGATGGATATTTTCAGTAGAATGGCTTTCAAAGAAGTAAGAGTGAACCTACCCTTTATTACAAGAAAGAAGGTAATGATATTATCACTATGAGTTTGTATGTTGATGATTTGTTATATATGGGTAGTTGTTCTAAGATGAAAGAGGAATTCAAAGTTTCTATGATGAATGAATTTGAGATGAAAGATTTGGGTCTCATGAAGTATTTTTTGGGAATGGAGGTTTATCAATGTGAAAATGAAATTTTTGTTTGTCAAACAAAGTATGCAAAGGATATACTAAAGAAATTTGATATGGCTGATTGTAAACCTCTTTCTACTCCAATTGCTCATGGAGTTACATTGTGTAGAGATGATGGTGCTAAAATTGTTGATGAGACATCATACAGAAGCATTGTTGGAAATTTGATGTTTCTAACTCACACAAGACCTAATATTGCTTATTAAGTTTCATTGGTCTCAAGGTATATGACAAATCCATCAGAAGAACATATGAAGGCAGCCAAGAGAATTTTGAGGTATGTGAAAAACACTCTCGATTTTGGAATTCACTATTCTTCTAAAAAATTTGAGCTTGTTGGCTTTAGTGATTCTGATTAGGGAGGTAGTTTGGATGACCAAAAATCTACATCTGGTAATTGTTTTTCTTTGGGCTCTGGTTTAATCACATGGAGTTCAAAGAAGAAAAGTATGGTTGCTCTCCCTTCTATAGAAGCTGAATATGTTGTGGTCACTTTAGCTGGCACACAAGCTTTATGGCTTAGAAAGCTTCTTGAAGAAATTGGAGAGGTACAAGTTCAGCATACTATAACTTTTTGTGACAACATAAGTGCTATTAAATTGGCCAAGAACCCGGTTCATCATAGCAGGACCAAACACTTTGATTTGAAACAACACTTCATCAGAGATTTGGTACAGAAGAAAGTGGTTGAATTGAAGTATGTTAACACAAAGGATCAAATTGTAGATATCTTCATGAAGGCTGTTACAAAAGATCAATTTCTGGCTCTCAAAGATCAAATTGTGAGTCCTATCAGCATCAAGGGGGAGTATGAAGGATAATGATGCTGATATCATTGCCTCCAATAAACTATTAGTTATATTTTAGACTTGCCTCTAGCAATCTAATAGTTCTATTTTAGACCACTTTAAAATAAGGAATTAATGTTGTTTTTACAAGCACTCAACATTGGTAGATTCCACAGTAGATTGTTAACTAGAAGATAGGGTTAGTTTATTTTTGTTAAGCTTGAATAAAGCTGTTGCTAAAATATAATTTATATACAAGAAGCATACAACAATAATTGTAAGTTTTTTGCTGTTGTAAAATAAAGTATCCTCTGTTTTGTTTAGTATTTTCATTTATTTGATCTTGTATTCTGTTTTGTTGTTATCTCTTTCATTGTGATTGCTGCTCTTTAATTTCTACAAGATGGAAGGGAACATGTGAGAATGACATGATATTTCATCCTTCACTCTGTAACAAAAGCTCATTAGCGCGCGCTCTTTTAAGAAAGGAGCAGTGGCAATGTACATGCCAATTAACTCGACTGATGACTACGACTCTGCAAGGGGCTTTTTGGGCCATGGAACCCATACATCATCAATGGAAGGAGGCAACTACGTGGGTAATGTGAGCTTCTTCGGTTATGCTCTTGGTACCGTCTGAGGTGTGGTTCCAACTGCCCGAGTTGCTATGTACAAAATCAGTTGGTCCATTGGGATTGCGGGCTCTGATGTGCTTGTCGGCATGGAGAGCGCCATTATGAATGGAGCTAATGTTCTCTCTCTTTCTATCAGCATTATGGATGGACCTTATTTCAATGATGTTATTGCATTAGGAGCTTTTTCAGCCATCAAGAAAGGAGTTCTTGTTGTTTGCTCTGCGGGAAATAGTGGCCCATCATGCCAAAGTATAATTAATAGTGCACCGTGGATATTGATAGTGGGAGTGAGCACCATCGACTAAGGATATGATGGTTTGTTGACACTGGGCGATGGATCTATTGTAATTGGCTCCTCCTTTTATTATACCGATACGATAGATGGCATGTTGAAGATATCAAATGCTCCGCTCACCTACGACATCCGAGATAGTACATGCAAGAGAAGGCTGGTCCCTGAGAAAGTGAATGGAATGGTGTTGTTATGCACGAATGTCAGCTCTGATATTATTAAAGCTGCAAAAGCTGCTGGAGACGTGGCACTTGTTATGGGAACAAATCAACCGGACTATTTTGCTTCTTATAAATCTCTAGATTTTACTACTGTGTATTTGAATGCTCGTGATGGGGCAACTGATAAAAAAATTGAGCAGACACTCAAAACATAACAAAGCTCTACAAAATTGAGCACACAAATGCAGGCTCAAGCATTCTATTTATAAGAAAATATACAATAAATACATAGAAGACTCTAGACTATAGTTTGTTGCAATATTAATGAAAGATAGGTGAGAAAAGATGTCTGGGCGGCTGTAAACAGCTATGTGCGGCTGCATGTTTCCAGAGCCTTTTCAGTGGTCTGTGCCGACCAAGGTCAGTTGGAATAATTAATTTATTTCAACATCCCCCCTAAATTAATTACACTAACTAGATCTAAATATCCCCCCATAATCTAGAAATGATGGGTCCTGGTCTAAAGCCTTGTTAGGTACCCATTTACAATTCACTTATCAAATTTTTCACAATGTTTCCCCTAATCATAATCACTTTGGGTTTCATGGTTTACCCCTAACCGATGCAATTTTGAAGTACATCACACAAGTGGTTTCAAAATCACCACAAACTTCGCAATGAAGTGGTTTTGGCTCACCACAAACCTCACTCACAAATGGTTTCAAGATCACCATAAACTTCACACTTAAGTGGTTTTGGATTACCACAAACCAAGCCCACATTGGTCACAAACCATCACAATGGGGAAACCATCATCACTTTGGGCTTTTCTCCTTCTATACCTACATCAAATTTGATTACTGAGTCCATATAAAAAGAAATCTATCTATCGAGATACATGGGTACCCAGCCGTTGTATGCGCTAGTTCTATAGGAATCCTTTTCAGATACATTGTTCATCAATATGTTAAACCAAAAAACCTTAGGGTTTCGGGTACAACCAATAATGCACCCCTTACATACTCTAGATTTTCCTTTTAACAAAGGTGACCCGCACTCAAAAGATTAATTCAAAATACATAGCCCATTCACAACCATCACTAATTAATTCTTCATCACTCTCTTGAGAGATATCAATCCCATAATCTTCTATGACAAAAAATGACAACATAAACTTCACATTTAGATACTCAAATTCTCTCAAGCCAATGCAAGCACTTTGCACCCCAAATCAGAACACACATTACAAACAGACCTCATTGCACCATGACAACAATCTCTAGCACACCATCTCACCTTTTCTTCAAACTTTTTGTTACTAAAACAAAGATAGTTGACTCCTTTTTTATTTTATTTTTAACTGGAAACTTTCTCTTGGCTGGTATCTTTTTCACTTAAGTTGCACAAACAATAATTTTGGCAGACTAAGAGACACACAACTTAAAACGCCAATAAGATCAAATTTTTCAAAATACAACCAAAACACCCCCAAAACAAAAAAGATTTTTCAGAATAGCAAAACATAAGCCAAAACACCAATAAAATGCTCCATAATTGAAATTCTCCTTCGAACTCCAACACCATTTCTTCCTTTCAAATCTTCCTCAACTTCTTTCGAGCATTGACACCTTTTTCCTTCCTTTTTCAAACTAGCAACATTGCTCCACCTCCTACATTAGCGATCTGGCTTATCATGAATCTCCAATCTGCGAAAACTTTGATAGCTACTTGCTATTTTCTTCATAGCAGCGATCTCCACATACGATGTGATTGACGTCAACAGCTTCAGCGGTTATTTTGAACAACTTCATTTTAACTATGTACTAACACATTATCAGCAATCTCTTTTCAGCAATTTTTTTTGAATCTCCTCCTTCATTGCATTAGCTTTGATTACAACACACCACCTCAATGCAGAAGTCCCACTCTTTTTCAATCTGCAAACTTAAATGCACTCACCTTCAGCAGCTTCAACTTACCCAATAATCTGGACAGCACTTTAACAACAATCTCATTTCTACTTTCATCAGATTAGAGTGTGCAAAACTCCACTAAATACCAATCTTTCCTTTAGCTTTGATACCATGATAAAAAAACTGAGCAGACACTCAAAAAATAACACAACTCTACAAAATTGAGTACACAAATGCAGGCTCAAGCATTCTATTTATAAGAAAATATACAACAAATATATAGAAGACTCTAGACTATAGTTTGTTGCAATATTAATGAAAGATAGGTGAGAAAAGATGTCTGGGTGGCTGTAAACGGCTATGTGCGGCTGCATGTTTCCAGAGCCTTCTCGGTGGTCTGTGTCGACCAAGGTTGGTTGGAGTAATTTATTTATTTCAACAGCAGCCCTCGACAAATATTTTTTTTCAGCGGTGAATCCTGTGGTGGACATAGATTTTGGTGTGACAGACTTGGGCATTAAGCCTGCACCGGTAATGGCTCATTTTTCAGCTAGAGGCCCCAATATTCAAAGCCACAACATCCTCAAGCCGGACATTACAGCGCCCGAGGTAAGTATCTTAGCAGCCTGGCCGGTACACCCGATTGAAAAATGCTATGGTTTCTGGGACGTCAATGTCATGTCCACATGTAGTAGGTGTAAGTGCTCTATTGAGAGCTGTTCATAGTGAGTGGACTCCTGCGGCAATCAGATCTGCACTGATGACTACTTCCTACACACTAGACAATGCCGACAATACTATTACTGATGGTCATGACGGGCAACCAGCCACTCCCTTGGTGTTCGGTGCAGGTCATGTTGATCCTAATAAAGCCGTCGACCCTGGTCTTGTCTATGACATTGGTGTAGAGGACTACATAAACTATTTGTGCACTTTGAATTATACCACTCAACAAATTCAATCAATCACGGTGTGCCTGTTTCATGTCCTAGCAGTCTTGACTTGGGTTATGATGCTCTAAACTATCCTTCCTTCACTGCAATATTCAACAAGAATGCCACATCATCCTACTCTTCGACATTCAAAAGAACATTGACAAATGTGGGAGATGGTGCATCACATTATAAGGCAGTGGTTGAGGTGCCAAAAGGATTCAAGGTAAAAGTAAATCCCTCTAGCCTTCAATTTGCTGAGAAATTTCAAAAGAAGAATTTTACTCTAACTATGGAGGTCAAGAAGAGTATATATGTGGTGCATGGATTTATAAGTTGGATCAATCAGATGGGTCATGCAGTGAAAAGTCCCATCGTAGTACTTTTTGAATAGGGGAGAGGGACCAATAGTCGTGAGGGCTAAGTTTGTCAACATGTAGTCATTGCATGGAATATCGTAAGACCTTCTTTTTTTTTTAGAAATGTAAAATGGACACTTAGCTACCTATAACTAAGGTTTGAAGGTGTGGCTCATCATGCAACTCATTAAAATAGCACGCTTAGTTAAATGTGTACAAAAATTGGCTTTTTAAAGATTCGACCAAAACTTAATCTAAAAATCTCTAGTAGTTGAATTTTAAAATATCATTTGTTATTAGTGGGTGATTGTATTTCTATACAAAATATGACATATATGCAACTTAAATGGACCATATACCTATTAGTAATCATAAATATTTGTTATATCTAACTTTTAAATCCAACACAAAAGGACCAATGCTTCAACACAAAAAAATTATTTGTTGTTATAAAAATAACACATTATTATATAAAATACAACCTATATCGAACACAAATGAACCAATAGTTGACCACTAAAACTTTTTGACAATCTCACACATTTCATGGGAAAATACAAGGCATTTTGGTTGTGTTCACTTTTTATATTTGTGATAAAACCAGTTATTAATATGAAATATTCTAATGCATATACATTGCTACCCCAATAGTTGTACACATAAGATTAGTATTTGTGCACTAAGATAACAATACTTGTTTAAGTGGGCATCTTATTTTATTAAGTGGGCATATTATTTTTTAATTGACACACATATGATAGATAGCTATGATATATTATTTGAGACAAAAAGTTATCTATTTCACTTGTTTATGTTATTTTAATATAACATTTATAGGTTCTCATGTGTTCAAGTATTGGTCCATTTTTATCAACATTTGGAATTTTTTTGATTTACATTTGGATTATTTAATCACAATATATAGTAAAAATACGGTGTAAGACTGGATAATATATTCACTAATGACCACATGACTATTGGACCCCGCACAACTACCTCTCAACAAATTCAATCAATCATGGGTGTGCCTGTTTCATGTCCTAGCAGTCTTTACTTGGGTTCTGATGCTCTAAACTATCCTTCCTTCACTGCAGTATTCAACAAGAATGCCATGTCATCCTACTCTTCGACATTCAAAAGAACATTGACAAATGTGGGAGATGGTGCATCATACTATAAGGAAGTGGTTGAGGTGCCAAAAGGATTCAAGGTAAAAGTAAATCCTTCTGGCCTTCAATTTGCTGAGAAATTTCAAAAGGAGAATTTTACTCTAACTATGGAGGTCAAGAAGAGTACAGATGTGGTGCATGGATTTATAAGTTGGATTGATCAGATGGGTCATGCAGTGATAAGTCCCATCATAGCACTCTTTGAATAGGGGAGAGGGACCAATAGTCATGAGGGCTAACTTCGTCAACATGTAGTCATTGCATGGAATATCGTAAGACCTTCATTTTTTTTAGAAATGTAAAATGGACACTTAGCTACCTATAACTAAGGTTTGAAGGTGTGGCTCATCACACAACTCTTTAAAATAGCACTCCTAGTTAAACCTGTACAAAAATTGGCTTTTAAAAGATTCGACCAAAACTTAATCTAAAAATCTCAAGTAGTTGAATTTTAAAAATATCATTTGTTATTAGTGGGTGATTGTATTTCTATACAAAATATGACATATATGCAACTTAAATGGACCATATACCTATTAAAGTAATCATAAATATTTGTTATATCTAACTTTTAAATCCAAAAGAAAAGGACCAATTCTTCAACACAAAAAAATTATTTGTTGTTATAAAAATAACACATTCTTATATAAAATACAACCTATATCGAACACGAAGGGACCAATAGTTGAACACTAAAACTTTTTGACAATCTCACACATTTCATGGGAAAATACAAGGCATTTTGGTTGTGTTCACTTTTTCTATTTGTGGTTTTGCATATACATTGCTACCCCAATAGTTGTACACATAAGAATAGTATTTGTGCACTAAGATAACAATACTTGTTTAAGTGGGCATATTATTTTTTAATTGACACACATATGATAGATAGCTATGATATATTACTTGAGACAAAAAGTTATCTATTTCACTTATTTATGTTATTTTAATATAATATTTATAGGTTCTTATGTGTTCAAGTACTGGTCCATTTTTATCAACATTTGGAATTTTTTTGATTTACATTTGGATTATTTAATCACAATATATAGTAAAAATATGATGTAAGACTGGATAATATATTCACTAATGACTGGATGACTATTGGACCCCGCACAACTATTGGTCCCTCTCCCCTAAGAAGCACTGGTGCAATGCTTCTTGCATGCCCAAAATAAAATTTTAATCTCTACAAGAGCATCCAAATTCTAGCAATTCAGTGTTCTCTTTAGTAAATATTTTCTAGATTCTCATTTCTATATGTAACCATTTTAATAGGCATTTTGTATATTTATTGTTCAATTTCACTAAGTTCAATATTAAATAGTTTTTTATTTCCAATTTTTTTTTTTTTTATTGTTTGTTTACTGTTTTTCTTTTTTGGGTGAGAAATATAAAATTATGTATTTTTAATTGTGCATTTTAACTTTGTACACAAAGTGTTTAATATATATGTTTGTTTGTTATTGATGTCAAAGAAAGTCATTTGGAATTGTCCGAATAATCTCGGTGTTGGTCTGGAATTTTTGGGAAGCATACTAAGGCATAGATAATGAAAAATCTATCATAAAGCCTTTCCAAAATTTTCTTGGTTTGGAGGATTCGTTCTTGTTCTATTAATGTTATAGAGAAGTGAAGGTGATGATATGGTAGTAATTGTTTGGGTTCAGGTGTATCTTTTGGTCGGATCTATCCTTGGTGTATTATGTGATTGGTTTAGAATATGTTTTGGTCCCTTTTCATTTTAGAATTCACTGATAGATCAATTACAAATGCTACTCTTTTTTGTGGCCAACTTGTGTTGGGATATGTTCTAGTTTGGATCTATTCCATGTTTTACTATGCTTTCTTGGCTGACCTAGTCATAATTTTTGTAGAAATACTCTATGTATATACTTGCTCAAGTCTAGAATTTAAAATTCATTAATAAGGATGCAAATAGTCTTGAAAAGAAAAAAATAATGTCTTAATCAGATGAATATATAAGATAAGGTGAACAGAGCAATGACAACCAAAGATAAGACTCCAAAAGATCAATATTTTAGATATACACAACATGAGAAAAAAACACAGAACTATGATCTACATATCCAGATGCATTAATGACTTTAGTTCAAACCATTCATACTATTTGGAGCTATTGTATCTTATAATCTAAGTAGTGTGCTTAAAGAGACACATTAGTTTTGTTGTATCTTGCTACTTTGGTAGTGAGCCTTTGTCAACAAGTCCATAACAGTATGGTCCCTTTTTATAATCAATAATACATATAGCAAAGTATTTCTGTGAGTTGATGGCCACTATAGATTTTCCCCGTTGGGTTTTCCATGTATTAAAATCTTGGTGTTATTGTGTTGTTATGCTGATCTAAAATTGCTCATTCTATTGTATGATTCATTTTACTAGTTAGTTACTTGAGTAAATAATTTAGGATGATTCACCCCTTCCCCCCTTCCCCCTCTCTACCTCTGGTGTGTATTCAAGACAAAGAAATAAAAGTTAGATGAGGAACTTTCCTCATTTAAAGATTCAATCCTTCAAACATTACATTGACAACATTATATCATAGAAAATTAACTCAATTATCATCCTCACATATTGCTTTAGAGAAAAATAAAATGACTTAAATTGATATAAGATTAAAAAAAATATCAAAGTTAACAATAGAAATTTTGGAAGGATGATGGAGATGATGTGGCATAGCTCTCTTTGCTTATACCTGGGTTAGGGGAAACACTATAAACATTTCTTCAATGCTTGGTCAACTTACAATGTTAGGGTGAGGAGATTTGATGAGGATGGGGAGTTTATACTTTCATTTTTAGGGGCACAGTTTTTGTATGGAGTAAGAGTTGGTTTTTTTTTATATTGTATTTGGTCTTTCTCTTTCATGCTTTCCAATCTATGGTGTTGAGGGACAAATGTATCTTCCAGGTGTGGGCTTGTGTATTTTGTGTAGAGATTTTTTTCTAACAGTGTAGTGGGGATTGGTGCTGCCCCATCCTCAATAAATTCAGCTATGATGGGTTTTGAACCCTCTTATTTCATGCATGCAACCAATATTTTTGGGGAGGATCCTGCAAATACTATTGGATCATCTTGCATCAAGAAGGTGAACAATTTCTTGGCTAGGAGCCATGATCACTCTATTTTAGTTATACAACCAGAGATGATTCTAGGGGATATTACATACAAGTTGAATCATGATTTTCTTTATAAATCCTTGGGGCTTAGGAATTCTTTACCAATCTTGGATATGTGGGTGGGATGTGTTTGGAGTCCTAAAGGGGAAATGGAGATCCTACTGGTGGCTGATAATTATAAATTGTCTTTCTTTGCATGTCAGAAAGACATAAGGCTTTTGAGGGAGGCCTATATTTTTTTAACAAGATTGGGTTATTTGTCAAACCTTGGCATGTAGGGTTCAATTTATAGAGTAGCTTGCTTCTAGTTTTCCAGAAAGGGTTCACCTTCCCAGGATTTTTCTTAAATTATAGAAGAGTGATATTCTACATTCTATTGCTTTATTTCTTGGCAAACCAATTGGTTCAGCTATACAAACTTGGGACTTAAAGGTAGTTTCTTTTTCTAAAATTTTTGTTGAAATTGATTTGAATAATCCTTTACCAAACTCTGTGAAATTCTTTCTAGGATATTCCTCTTAGATCCAATAGTTGGGTTATGAGATTCTCTCTTTTAGATGTCAAATATGCCATGAGTATGGAAATTTATAAAGGAAATGTCCCTAGTTTGTCTCTACCACACCAAATTTGAGGAATACTACTTATTCTATTCTTAAAAAAGATAAGGGGAAGGCACCTGTGATCAAAGAGATTGTGAATAAGGAACAATTTATCCCTGTAAAACATTGTAACAAGGGGGAGGTTAGAAAATGATGTGGAGGGATAGACAATTTAAAGATGATATATTGCATAGGTTTGAGACTCTCAAAGGTTTTCTTCATGAGGAAGGTGTTCTAGTTGATCTTTCCCTAGGTGATGGGACAAAGGATATTCCACTATCAGACGAGGGAGGAGAAGATAATGTGAATATTCCTATAGAGGAGGAACAAGGAAGAATATTAGTCCCTTAGGCACTTTCTCAAACTCTAGATGGTCGGGGCTTGGGTGGTAATGGAACATAGATGGATAGTAGTGTGGGATAAAATCCTTTTCTCATCCAAGAAATGAGGCTTTAGATCATGGTAATGAAAATATCACTTCATAGAATTTCAAAGTCCTTCAAAAAAAACTTCAAAAAATATCTATACAGAAATCATCAAAGGTAGTGTGAAAAAAGGCTTAGGTAAAAGTCAAGTTAATTAGTGAGACATTGGTGGAGTTTTTTTTTTTTAATACCATTGATTCTTAGTTCTCCCAACTCCATATAATATTATCATCTCTTGGAATGTGAGTGGTATGATTAGCATCCCTATCCAAAAATATATTCATAGATTAATTAATTTCCATTCTCCTCATATAGTCTTTATTTTGGAAACTAAGTTGATAGTTGATGGTTTGGCCAAATGTTCTCCTCATGTTTGGCCCCATGGTCATTGGCAAGGTGTGTGTGCACATGGTAGTTCACAAGATGTTTCCTTCTTCTAGAACCTAAAGAAGGTTTCCCCCTTGTGGTGGATTTCTAGTTATTCTTCCATTTCTATAATTTCTTCTAGCTTTGAGACAAGAGAAAGGTGGCTCTTCTCTAATATTTATGCTCCAAATGATCTCTTAATGTAAGTCTCACATTTGGTCTCACATAAATCTTGTTTGATCCTTGGATCCTTTTATTCTTTGGATTATGGCTAGTTTTCTTAATGTTGTTACTAGTTTAGATGAAAAAAAGGTGGAGTAGTCTAGCTAGACTCAAAATTTCTTAAGGATAATATTGTCTTCTTGAACCTATTTGATGTGAAACCAATTAGTGGAGTTTTCACATGGAATAATAGGTGAAGTGGTGTAGAGGATATTTTAGAAAGACTTGATAGATTTCTAGTCTCTTTCTATTGGGTAAATGACAGGTGGTCTACCAGCTCTAAAATTGTTGATTGGAGGGGCATTGATCATTAGCTGTTCAAGTTTTCATCTTGCTCATTTAGAATGTCCAAAAACCATTCTTTCAAAATTTACTTGATGTGTCTATGGCATCAATCTTTACAAGATCTTATGGTTGACTAGTAGTATGAAGGTATGCCCGCCCATGTTAGGGCCATGTATACTTTTGGAAAGAGGCTCTGGCATGTGAAATGTAGGCTCAAGAGGTGGAATAATTTTTTTTTCAAAATCTGAAACTCAAAAGATGGTATCTCAACCTAAGTTGGATAATGTCACATGTTATATTCATGATAAAGAGATGAATTTTGACCTCGATAAGGCTATATCTTTATCCCTTGATGATTTGGAGGGATGAGAGTTTCATGAGGAGATTGTCTAGGAGAAGAATTCATAGGTTGATTGGCTTCAAGAAGGAGATAGAAACTAAAAAAACAAAACATAAATCTATTAGGGCACAGAGATATGGTAATTATATTACTTCTCTCAACTCTTTGGAAGGATCTCATCTCTCTTCTAGCAAAGAATTTTCTAGGGAAGCTATTAGTTATTTTTAAAATATTTTCACCAAGGTTGGTCTCGTAGCTATGGGGGATGAGATGACCAATTTAAGTTGTATTCCATCAATGGTATATGTTCAGATGAATTCTACACTCTTTCACCCCATTTTTATTTTTGAATTGGAGGAATTTGTGTTCTATATGAAAAAGGTAAGGCTCATGGTCCAAATGGATTATTGATTGAATTCTTTCAAGAATCTTTGGAGATTATAAAGTTTGATCTTCTAGATGTAGTTTATGAATCTTATTGGAATAAAAGAATGCTAATGTTCATGAACTCTACTTTCTTGGTTGTTATTCCTAAGAAGGAGAGCGCTAATAGTTTGGATCAATTAAGGCCTATTGCTTTATGTAATTGTTATACACTAAATTTGCACCTCTGATCTCGATCTCTCGTAGTCTTGATAATCCAGTATAACATGGGAATCATCTCAAGGTTGTGGGACCTTATGCTAACTGAGATGAGACCTCCAGATTCTAGGCTGGTTCCTCTTGGATAATCACCCTGATTTGCTCTTAGACAGGAAATATAAAACTTTTGAGGGAAAGGGATAGAAGGAGTGCATGGAAGGGGAAATGACTGAAAGCAAATCTATCCTACTAGGTGATGCACCGAAAACTGGGGTATGAATTGCAGTATGAGGAATGAAACTAGTGAAAGACTTAGGTCTAGGAGATCACAGCTTACTGAATAGGCTGGCATAAGTATTTCATAAGAGGGCCTAAAAATTAGACACAACCTATGACCTGCAAGCAAACATTCTTTTCAGCAAAAGGGGCACAGGAATGAGATAGAATGACAGGGGCTGAAGAATACCCACAAACTCACTCAGATCAGATCAGACACAGTAGTGCACATTAAAACTAAAAGTAAGAGGAATCAAGGAAACTAAGAATCACTGAAAGCATTCATAAACTTCAATCCAATAAGAGATAATGCAAACAGGGAAACACAAGGACATGAAAGACTGTCACAAAATGCCTCTGCAATGTTGGTATTATCAATGGGAATTTTACAACTGTAGAAAGCCAAAGGGGCAAAAATGCCACAAATTGCTCTCTGAGAAAGAAAACTCTTTCCTTTTACAATTGACCAATTCTACCACTACAGGCTCCAAAAAAGAATTATATATGCCCTACACGCAGGTAGGAATAATTTTTTTTTTAGGGCTACATAAATATGCATTATAATAATCAACCCTAAAATAGGTCACTTCTGATCATAAATGTGCTCTGTAAATATCATGGCTGATCAGATATTTCTCCCTTTGCTTGTCCATTCTTGCACTTGATTATGCCTGTCGACAAAAAAAACTCATCCATCTACCTCTCTACAAGCTGGACTCTATCATGACTGTTCAACTCCGATCTCAGATCCTCTCAAAGACCCCAAAATGGTAGTCTAGATAACTCTACACATTCTTCTAACTACAACCACCCTGGCGACATAAATTTCTTGAGCTACCCACGCTTGCAACATTCACCTTGGAAGAGAGTCCACCAAAACAGGCTACACCACTTTGACAAAGAAATGGTCGCATGATCGCATGAGCTGAAAGGCCTTCATGCGATCATGCGACAAGCTTTTTGAAAATTTTCCCTACCACCATGAAACCATCGCTCAGGACCCGCAAGACATCATACTTGCCAAACCCTGCCACGTGGCCCAACAAGAGCCGCCCACATGGATGGACCCACAACCACACTACTTTGAAAAGGTCAGCAGTCACATGATCGCATGAGCCTGAAAGGCTTCATGCGATCATGTGACAAGCCTTTGAAAACTGTCGCTCTTCCACACAAGACAATTGGGGCCCGCAAGACCGCACTACAAACCTAACCCTGGTTTACCTCGGGTTCATTTCTTCCTAGTTGCCAAGTTGCATGAACTTTTCTTAACCCCGGGTCACATCCAGCAACCACGCAAAACATGCTAACCGTGCAACCATGCTCCGCTTACCAACCTCAGGCCCACTCTACCACATGTCATCTCTCTATTCATTCCGGCCACTACACCAACAAACACTTCGACACCTTCCTAACATGAACCCACTCAAACTTTAGATTCCCATCTAATGGCAGGCGGAAGATCACATGGCTCCCAAATATTCTTTGAGACCTTGTGCCAGCCGCTCATCTTATTAAGCCGTAGCCCCACTAACAAGCGGGCCCACCAAAATCCTTGCCGACAGTTGATGGTTTGTCGCATGATGGCATGCGGTCAAGGGGTCGCATGTGATCATGTGACCAACTACATGATGCCACTTTGCCTAAGCCATGAACCACTGACGGTTTGTCGTATGGTTGCATGAGGTCAAGAGGCCGCATGCTATCATGCGACCAACCACATGATGCAAACTGCTGGACCGCAAACTGCCATCACCGAAACCATTGACGGTTTGTTGCATGGTCGCATGGGCTCAGAAGAGCCCATGTGATCATGTGACCAACCATAAAATGTTAGCCGTTGACCGCCAGATGAACCTTCGACTGCCAATGATCTTGCATGATACCGCATGAACGGTTGTCGTATGATCTCATGGGATCAGAAGATCCCATGCGATCATACTACAACCATCGGATCTTCACTACATTAGCACGGCCTTAGGCACTGGCACAGCCTTAGGCACTGGGACCCACTTGTTGGAGTTGCACACTTAGGGTAAAAAACAAAGACGGTGTCAAAAACATAGAGGGTTTTCGAGCTAAGGTAAAAAACACACTAAACTTTCAGAGCGGGAGGGTCGAAAACACACTGAGCTTTTGGACCAAAAGGTAGAAACATCCTGAGCCTACAAAGAGGAGGTCAAAAACACACTGGGTTTTCGACACTTGAGTATTTCATTGGAAAACAAGACTGTGGCCGAAAATGAACGAGAGGGAAATTTGGGCAACATTTTGGCGACCTCTATGGGATGTCACCCTGCTAGACATTTAGACCAGTTGCCTTGACATATCCATTGGGCATGGGGTCACCACTTGAGCACAAAAAACCTTCTAACATAGACAAAAACTAAACCAGGAAGACAAACTTGTGCACGAGCACTTCTTGGAAAATAGGAAAACTAAGCTAGAAAGCAGGGAAACTAACCTAGCCTAAACTAACCAGTGCAGAAAAATATTTAAACAAAACCATTTACTAGTTGTGAAAAATAACTACCCTTTCTCCTTAGGGTATTACACTTTGCGTAGTTGATGCTAACAAGGAGAAAGTGGAAAACAAAGAAATACTGAGTTATCCCACAAATCTTCTCCTGAATTTGGTGTACCAGATTACTAACCTCAATTAGATCACAGATGTTTCTCTCCACAAGAGTCTGATACAGCTAGATAAGCCCCTAGTCACCAAGGAGTGGACCCTTGACATCACCCTCCATTGATTCCTTGAGTATGCATGTCTTGCTTGACCCCATTTGGGCTAGATATCTAATAGGACATCCCCTAGAGAGCATAAAACTAGGCCTCTCTTGCTACTCAGCATGCATCTTATGAATGTCTTCAACAGGAAGATCAAGAACTCACTCCTCCACAATAATTTGGCATATTTTTTCTTCTTCTATAGTTGGGACAGTTAACCTCTTGAAACACAAATCCATCCTCAAGAGCACGTAAGCCATTATCCTTTTCGGGAAGATGAAGAACATCAACAAGAGTTGAGTAGAAAGTGTCAATGATCAGATCAAAATCATCCTGTTGCTCTAAGTTAGCAGCACTTATATCATCACTTCCACAATCAAAGGGCTCAACTAATGAACCTTGGACTACCTCATCCTGCTCAATATGGAAAGGCATCTCCTCAAATAGATCAGCTGGGCTCTCTCCTCCTTCACTTTCTTTCTTATCCTGCTTTGATTTCTCTAATCCACCCTGATGTAATAACCTTACCTGCTCCTCATGATCATCATGAAAAAACACACCTAATAGGAAAAAATCATCTTCTTTTTGGTGGCCTGAAATGCTATGAGGTGTAGGGGGCTCTTTAGGGATTGGTTGATAGGTTTTTATCTGCTGCAGGACTGGCTCACTATCACTTGGGAAGTGAGAACTTTTAGGCATCTCCTTTTGTAACACTTCTAACCTTTCTCCATCAGGAAGCTCATAGTTCAAGAGAACAAGTGGAAAATCTATAGCCTCCTTCCCAAAAAATGGGTTTAGGTGACTGCCAGCTGCTCTGATGCTTTGTGTTGGGAATTTCCTCTTGACTGGATTATATGGATGGAAAGGCCTCTTTACCAAATTCTGCCTTTTGCTCTGCTGCTTCTCCTAAGATTGTGGTCTAGACTCCTGATATAGTTGCTTCTGAATTTTCCACTGCTAGTTAGGATTTTGATCTTCTTGTTGATAAAGTGATTCATCCTCCAAATACTTCCCTTTTACAGTGATCAACCCCTTGGTTAGAGCGTGCAACAGACTGACCATCTTGGTTTACTGCTTATTGATCACTTTTCTCTTTAAGTAGCTCCTAGGGAAGGTCATTTATAGACTTCCCATAGCCAGTACTGGCCTGAGGTTCTATTAATGTAGGTATGGGAGTAAATGGAGGCATCTGCAGAGGTATAGTGGGCTGAAGATTAAGAGAGATAGGTATGGGTGGTCTTCTGTCTATCATCCCTGCCTGGATTAAGAAATTTTCTACTTTGATAGCCAGGTCAAAAGCCTGGGGCAATGAAGTACCTCCTAAAGATTGAATCATGACAGATATATCACTAGTTAGGCCTCTCAAAAAATAAAGGAAAGCACAATCTACTGAAGGCCTTATATTAATTGGAATCCTACTCCATGTCTTGAGAAATCTACCAATAAAATCTATCATCAGCTCACGAGGATCTCTCTTTATAACTTGGAGCTACTCCACTAGAGACAAAGAATCTGAATCATTCTTAAAGTGTTTGCTGAGGAGGTCTCCAAGTCTATCCCATGAAGTAATGGAGCCAATAGTTAAAGTTCTAAACCACTCTAGAGCCTTACCTTTCAGAGATGCTGCTAATAATTTGGTGGCCACATCCTCTTGAGTAATGTTGTGTATGCTGCAAATGGTGGTCACATCTCTTATGTGCTTAAAGGCTGTTGTCTATCCTTCACCTGTGAAATCAGGTATACTTTTGAGTGCTGCCAAGGGCACTTCATGGTGTTGGGCAAAACTTAATGGGCTACCCTGATTAAAGGGTGCAAATGCAAATAGTCTTGCCATCAGAAGAGTCTATTTTCTTCATGAGCTCTATCAGAAATTGGGTCACTGCTCTTAACACCCATGGAGTCGCTAGATATACTTGATTACTAACCTCCTTAAGGTCTATATTATGCAATCATTATATCAGAGATAGCATAATATTTGAAATTGCCTTCTTTTGTAGTCCCACCAAGCGTGCCAGAAATGTTATACACTGAATTTGTGCCTCTGATCTCAAGCTCTCAGAGTCTTGATAATCCAGTATAACATGGGAATCATCTCAAGGTTGTGGGACCTTTTGCTAACCGAGATGAGACCTCCAGATTCTAGGTTGGTTCCTCTTGGATAATCACCCTGATTTTCTCTTAGACAAGAAATGTAAAACTTTTGAGGGAAAGGGATAGAAGGAGTGCATGGAAGGGGAAATGACTGAAAGCAAATCTATCCTACTAGGTGATGCACTAAAAACTAGGGTATGAATTATAGGATGAGGAATGAAACTAGTGAAAGACTTAGGTCTAAGAGATCATAGCTTACTGAATAGGCTGGCATAAGTATTTCATAAGAGGGCCTAAAAATTAGACACAACTTATGACCTGCAAGAAGACAATCTTTTCAGCAAAAGGGGCACAGGAATGAGATAGAATGATAGGGGCTAAAGAATACCCACAAACTCACTCAGATCAGATAAAAAACAATAGTGCACATTCAAATTGAAAGTAAGAGGAATCAGGGAAACTAAGAATCACTGAAAGCATTCATAAACTTCAATCCAATAAGAGATAATGCAAACAGGGAAACACAAGCACATGAAAGACTGTCACAAAATGCCTCTACAATGCTGGTATTATCAATGGGAATTTTACAGCTGTAGAAAGCCAAAGGGGCAAAAATGCCACAAATTGCTCTCTGAGAAAGAAAACTCTTTCCTTTTACAATTGGCCAATTCTACCGCTATAGGCTCCAAAAAAGAATTATACATCCCTTGTAGGCAGGCAGGAATCAAATTTTTTTTAGGGCTACATAAATATGCATTATAATAATCAACCCTAAAATAGGTCACTTCTGATCATAAATGTGCTCTGTAAATATCATGGCTGATCAGATATTTCTCCCTTTGCATGTCCATTCTTGCACTTGATCATGCCTGCTGACAAAAAACCTCATCCATCTACCTCTCTGCAAGCTGGACTCTGTCATGACTATTCAAATCCAATCTCAGATCCTCTCAAAGACCCCAAAATGATAGTCTAGATAACTCTACACATTCTTCTAACTGCAACCACCCTGGTAACATAAATTTCTTGAGCTACCCATGCTTGCAACATTCACCTTGGAAGAGAGTCCACCAAAATAGGCTACACCACTTTGACAAAGCAATGGTCACATGATCGCATGAGCTGAAAGGCCTTCATGTAATCATGCGACAAGATTTTTGAAAATTTGCCCTGCTGCCATGAACGCATTGCTCGGGACCCGCAAGACATCATACTTGCCAAACCCTACCACGTGGCCCAACAGGAGCCGCCCACATGGTTGGACCCATGACCACATTGCTTTGAAAAGGTCAGCGGTCACATGATCGCATGAGCCCAAAAGGCTTCATGCGATCATGCGACAAGCCTTTGAAAACTGTCACTCTTCCACGCAAGACAATTGGGGCCTGCAAGACCGCACTGCAAACCTAACCCTGGCTTACCTCGGGTTCATTTCTTGCTATTCGCCAAGTCATGTGAAATTTTCTTAACCATCCAGCGACCATGTGAAACATGCTAACTATGCACCCACGCTCCGCTTACCAACCCCAGGCCCACTCTGCCACATGTCATCTCTCTATTCACTTCGACCACTACACTAGCAAACACTTTGGCAACTTCCTGACATGGACCCACTCAAACTTTAGATTCCCATCTAACGGCAGGTGCAAGATCACATGGCTCCCAAATATTCTTTGAGACCTTGCGCCAGCCGCTCATCTTATTAAGCCGTAGCCCCACTAACAAGCAGGCCCACCAAAATCATTGCTGACAGTTGATGGTTTGTCGCATGATCACATCCGGTCAAGGGGCCACATGCGATCATGCGACCAATCGCATGATGCCACCCTGCCTGAGCCGTGAACCACTGACGGTTTGTCATATGGTCGCATACGGTCAAGAGGTCGCATGTGATCATGTGACCAACCGCATGATGCAAACTACTGGACCGCAAACCGCCATCATCAAAATCATTGACAGTTTGTCACATGGTCGCATGGGCTCGAAAGAGCCCATGCGATCATGCGACCAGCCGTAAAATGTTAGCCGTTGACCGCCAGACAAACCTTCGACTATCGATGATCTTGCATGATACCGCATCAACGGTTGTTGTATGATCTCATGGGATCAAAAGATCCCATGCGATCATGTGACAGCCATCGGATCTTCACTACACTGGCACGGCCTTAGGCACTGACATGGCCTTGGCACTGGGACCCACTTGTCAGAGTTACCCACTTAGGGTCGAAAACACAGACGGTGTCAAAAACATAGAGGGTTTTCGAGCGAAGGTTGAAAACACACTAATATTTCAGAGCGGGGAGGTCGAAAACACACTGAGCTTTCAGACCAAAAGGCAGAAACATCTTGAGCCTGTAGAGAGGACATCGAAAACACACTGGGTTTTCGACACTTGAGCATTTCATTGGAAAATAGGACTATGGCTGAAAATGAATGAGAGGGAAATTTGGGCAACAATAATGTGATATACTAGATAATTAGTAAGTTGTTTGCAGAAAGACTCAAGACATTATTTAGTCCTTTTATTTCTTAAGAGAAAGGTGATTTTGTTGGGGGGAGACTAAATTTTTATGGTATTGTGATAGAAATGGAGGCTATTCATTCTATGGAAACGTCTAAAGAGAAATCTTATGAATGGGTGAAATGGGACTTATTACAGAAAATTCTATTGGCCATTGGCTTCGAGGAAGAGTGGATGAATTGGGTTATCAGTTGTGTTAACTCTACCTCTTTTTCAATTCTCATTAATGGGGAACATTTTGATTTTTTTAGTGCCTCTCAGGGTCTTTGATAAGGGGAACCTTTATCCGCCTATTTATTCATCATCTTGGTAGAGGTACTTGGTAGATTTATTAAATCTTAGGAAACGCATAGTCTTATTCAGGGATGGATTTGGAAAAATTCTCTTACTCCCTATTGTCATCATCATTTTTTGGATGAAAGTGGTTTTATGGGCATGAACAAAATCAATGAGGTAGAGCATTTTAGGAGATCATAAGACATCAAATAATTAATGAAGATAAATATTCTATTGATTTCTTTAATACTCCTTGGATTATTTAAAGGAGGATTGCAAGGATTATCATATTTTGGGTTGGTTTTCTTCTCTTGATGTACCTTGGGATTCATTTGTCTTTGGGGTCTCAACACATATTTTTGGTAGCAAATTTTGGAAATTTTTTGGAGTAAGGTTAGTCATTGGACTCATGGGTGGATTTCTTATGCTACAAGAGTGATTTTCCTAAAGTTTGTGCTGCAAGATCCTCCATTATATATGTGTTTTGTGTAGGTTCTCCAAGCTAGATTTATGAGGTAATTTGATTCTTTTTCTTTTCAATTCCTTTGGTTTGATAGTCTTGTTTCTTCTAAGTGGAGTTTAGTCAAATGGAAGTTTTTCTATAGATTGAACTATGTAGTGAACCTTGTTATTTGTTATATTTCTCTATTTGGAAAGGCCTTGGAAACCAAGTTGTATTAGAGGTGGTGCAACTATTAGGATTAGGACTAGGCCAAGATTATTACCTAGAAGTAATTTCATGGTGCCGATCGCCAAGATGTATCACATATTGGTGTTTTGTGCAGGAGTTCTTGTATCTAAGAAACTCTAAAAAAGGGGGCACAAATTGTTAAGGATAGCATTTTATAGACATGTAATAGAGGATCTAAAGATCCTTTTTGTCAAAACTCTTCAGATGGTCACACTCCTCTTCTTTCTAGATTTCCTTGGCTTCAGTCCATTTGCAATATTTTTACTAATACAAGGTGGGTTAAGGTGGATAATTTTAAACTGATTAAGAATATAGGTTATGTGGATGTGAACTGCTAGAAAGATCCAAATGAGTGGCTCCTAGGTGGATCTTCTACTAACTATACTAGGCTGGCTAAAATCTTGGAGGGCAAGTTATGAATTTCACTTAAAGTGAGAGACACTTTGGCTTGGGGAACCAACCCAAAAGGAAAATTTACTATTGTTGAATATTATGCTATGTTGGACAAACAATTGCATGGTCAGGCATATATTTTCCCTAGTAGAATAAGGTATGGAACAACTCTTCTTGGCCCAAGTGTAATTTTTATTATGTTTGATTTCTTAGAGGAAATTCCTTACATGAGAGAATTGACATAAGAGAGGCTTTTAGGGGCCTTGAATTTTTTTCCTTTATTTGAGAAATAAAGAATGCAACTCCCATTTATTTTTATTTTCTCTTTCTTTAGAGAGATCAAACATAAGTGGTGGGAGGCATGTCAAAATGCCTATATTCATGCTACCTCCATAATTAAATTTTGGGAAAGTATGGGAAGACCTCCAGTGAAGAAATATTTTCTTCAGGTGGCTTGGCTTATTGGGCATCCTCTGATTATCTAGAATATTTGGTTGGAAAGAAATTTTAGGTCTTTTTGTGACTTCAAAATGGGGAGTTTCTAGTTGTGGTAGAAGATGGTCAATAGACTTAAGGAAACTATCTCTACAAAGTGTGATATGTCTAAAACTAATGATCCTAGTGATTATGCTATTATAAGGAGTTTGAATTTGGGGGATAGTACATTAGGTTTCACTACTAGTAAAAGATTTTGACATGTTAAGTAGAGGGTTTGTAGAGATAAGTGGTGGATACCTTCTACTGATGGTATCTTGAAGATTAATATAGATGGATCCTCTCAAGGAAACCTAGGACATGATAATATTGGGGGTATTGGTAGAAGTAATGATAATTTGATAGAGGCTCTTTCTATTGATATTGTAGTTTAGAGAGGACTTTCTCTAGGATGGAGGAGGATTGTCTATAAGTCTAATTCTTAGATTATAGTGGATATGTTTAATAAATAAAATTAGATTGTATTTGTTGGCAATTAGCCTTCATGCTTAGATAGATTTTAAGCCCATGTAGTTCCTTGCACTTTGTCTCCTTTTTCCATATTCCCAGAGAGTGGAATAGAGTGGCTGAATGTTTGGTGAAGTGGGCTTTTGAGAATGTTGATGGTTGGAATATTTGAGGGAATGATAGTTTACTTCCTGATTATCTTGAGACCTTAGACAGGTTAATGTTAGAAGATAGGAATATGTAGTGTTGGTGTTGGTGTTATTTGTTGGAAGCTTTTTTATTCCAGTCTTAGTGGGCCTAAGGCCCTTTCTTTGTATTTATGATCTTTGATCGAATAAATATTTACCACTTTTCTCCGAAAAGAATACAAAATATCTCAATATAAATTTTGATGAAGATAATTATTACTTATAAAATGTACAAAAATTATTAATGTTGGAAATAATATGTATCCATAAGGTTCTAGTTAAGAAAATAGAGCAAAATAAAGAAATACAAATTGTGGTAAATTAAGAAAAAAATGGAAAGTTGAATTTATGTGGTTCAACAAAATTAGCTATTTCCATAGAAAAATAAAATTTTAATTTATTGGAATGATTGAAGCAATTACATTAATTTTCATAAGCTTATAAAAAAAATTTGTTCACAACTTTTATTGAACTCAACATAGAAAATGAAGTCATGAGAATATGGAATGTGAAGAGTTGGAAGGAAAAAATGTACTATTAGTTGGATTCCATGGAATTAAAAAATTTCCCTGTTGAATTCCAACCAATATTGTCAAGAGTTGATGTTGGTGATCATAGATATCACCCATTTTTCTAAACTTAATGCTACATATTTAAATAACCAAAAGAAGAATTGTAGAATTCTAACTTCTCTTTTAACAAGATGAATTTTACAATTTTACAATTATTTGATCTTTTTTATTTAATTAATCCAATAGCCTTGATTTCAATTAATGATATTCAAAGAGTCACTTTCCAACTAGACCCTTCTTAATCGTTTCTCTTTAGACAATTTGATCCTAGCATAGGGTGTATAGGCCTCATTTTTTCTATATGTTTTCTTTCACTTCCCATATTCAAATTTTTCCTTTTCAAGGCTGATTTAATTTATGGCTTGTCTACTTAACATAAAACACTGCATAATGTTGCATTTATCTAGTGCAACCAAGAATGAATCATTGAGTCTCCTAATTTCTCTTGAGGATTCATTATATTGTTGTGCCCATAATTAAATCAAGTCCAATTCAACAAACACATTTGACACAACCAAATTTTCTAGGCCTAAATTCCAAGAGTTAGACACTAGAGTTTTCTCATTCCATTTCTTATATAAATACTCTAGAACAAATCCCAAACGAATTCTAGTATGTGAACATCACCACAACCTCTACACTTATCCCTAAAGTTGTGCTGATATCTATTAGCAGCTGAATAAGGAAAATAATATTTAATAGATTGTTGTAGAGTCCTCTTTTGGGGTTTGAAAGAAAATGATTCACTTTGCTTTCTAGTTGTCTCTACTTTCTCACCCTTCTTACTAGCTAGGTCAAATTTTTTGGGTGCCATTTATATGATTAGAACTACTTCTTTAGCTAGGATTTTCCATTACCCATCACAAAGAAATATGATCGAGAGAATAGGAAATACTACATAATTTTTAGGGAAGTTCAAAAACTTTATCATTCTTAGCTTCTAAACACCTCAATCTAACCTTAAATGTGCACCTCTAGTCGCCTTTTAGATCCACTACTATAACTTTTTGTTGGTAGCGTGACAAAAATTATAGTGTTTTTGAATTTATTTAGTCTCTACAACTGTCAAATCTACCATGATTTTTTCCTTGTGTGAATGATGAAGGGTGCTCCCCTTAATACCACAAACACATAACAGAAATAGAGAAACAACAACAATATGCAAGAACAGAAAATTGGCTTCTTATTATCTCCACAAATGTGGAATTACAAACTTTCAGAATTACGATATGCAAAGCCACATGGGCATTCCCTTACAATATTCTGTAGGACAAAGCCTCGAATTATTGCCCAGATCTACTACCTAGAACTATTCTAAACTACTTAAGACAATAATACAGCCTTCCTTATATAGACAATTTTCCACCGCCTGGGAAGGTTCCAGAAGTTTAGCCAATAATGCCGACCAAACTTAAAATTATTTTATTTTACATTTTATTACATCATAGTCGGCTCAAGATAACCTTTGAAACCCGAACAAAAATTTTGAAGAAAATTATTTTTCACCATTTCAGGTGGCCCAACTTCTGAAGACCATAAGTCATCACCAGTTGACCCGATCGGCTATTATAACCCCATTTCGGAAACACCACGAAGCGCTCTATAAGCTTGACCTACGCAAGCGCCTGTCACCCAAATTTTTGACTTCATTCGGGGCCTCTAAAGCCTTCAAAACTGAGTTCAAAGTTTCTGTACCCTGCTGCCAATACCCAAAATCTTTAATATCTTCCAATATACACTTGATCTGGCAATGATACTTTACTGGCAGACTTATATGACCAAAATGAACCTTCAAGAAAGAAATCAGATCATTCTGAGCACATACGAAAATTACCAAAAAAATAGTAACTTTCCATAAATAGCAGCTCTGCACAAAATAGCGCTTATTGAATATAAAAATAGAAATATTTTTGGGTGATGCAAGATTGCTCTTACACCCAGGATGCTCCTGCATCAGACACCCAGGGTAATTTGAGAAGTGACCCTGTCATGACTTAGGTGTGCAGAGGAAAACCAAGACGGCTAACCTCCTCCTTTGTCTGCCATGATGAATCTTCAACAGGTCATCCTTTCCACTTGACCAGATATTCTTCATATGTCCTGTTCCTTGTGCTTCTGGCAACACAACTGTCTAGTATATCTTCGATCTCCTTAGTGTCTGAACTAGTTGCTGGAATACTCCACTGTGCTGCTGTGATCTCATCTTCAACACCTCCTTCATGATAATCTGTCAGATCTAAAATGTTAAACACTGGTGAAATATTTAGCTCAGTAGGCAATTCTACCTCATATGCATTTCCAGAATCATGTTTCTTCAGTATCCTACATGGTCCAAACTTCTTCATTTTCAGCTTGTTATATGTACCAACTGGAAACCGCTCCTTCCGCAAATGAACCGTGACTTCATCACCAACCTGAAATTCCTTATACCTCCTTTTCTCATCTGCCTTAGCCTTATACTATGCGTTCATCTTGGTAATATGCTTCCTCACCTCCCCATGGATTTTCTTCAAGTGTTCTGCAAAATCCTCAGCTTCAGCACTACTTATTTCTCCTTTATCTATCTTCCTCAATTCAGATGCATTTCTCGGACTACTTCCATATACAATCTAGAATGGTGATTTACCAGTGCTCCTGTTGACATAATTATTGTATGCAAATTCTACTTGTGGTAAAATCAAATCCCATCCTGTTGGCTTATCTCCAACCAAACATCTCAGCAAATTTCCCAAACTCCTATTCACCACCTCTGTCTATCCATCAGTCTATGGATGATGTGATGAACTGAACTTCAAATCTATCTTCAACTTCTTCCACAATTTAGGCCAGAAATATCCAACAAACTTAGTGTCCCGATCTGAAACTATGGTCTTTGGCAAACCATGAAGTCTCACTACTTCTCTGAAAAATAATTCTGCTACATGAACAGCATCATTAGTCTTCTTACAGGGAATGAAATGTGCCATCTTTAAAAATCTGTCAACCACCACAAAAATTAAATCATGTCCCCATTGAGTCCTCGATAAACCAAGAACAAAGTCCATGCTGATATCCTCCCAAGGCTTCTCTGGTATAGGTAATGGCTGATACAACCCTGTATTCTGCTTCACTCCTTTCACCATCTGACATACTCTGCAACTCTGTACAAACTTCTTCACATCTTACTGCAACTGTGGCCAATAATAATTCTCACTAACCAAAGAAAGGGTTTTGTCAGGACCAAAATGTCCAGCCAATCCTCCGCTATTCTTCTCCTTGATGAGATTCTCCCTCGTAGAACTTCATGGAATGCACAACTGACTCCATTTGAATAGCATATCATCCTGAATGATGAAATCCAACCATTTCATCCTGTCTAGAGTGATAGGTTCTGTACAAGCTTTCCAAGCTTCACCAAAATCAGGATCCTCTGGATACAAATTCTTGAGTTCCTTGAACCCAACCACTTCAATCTGCATTTCTATCAACAATAGTTGCCTTCTGCTAAGAGCATCAGCAACCCTATTGGACTTTCCACTCCTGTGTTTCAAAACAAATGTATAACTCTGCAAAAACTCAACCCATTTCAAATGCCTCTGATTCAACTTTCCTTGACTATTCAAATATTTCAAAGCTTGATGATGAGTGTACAAAACAAACTCTTTAGGAAGTAGATAATGTCTCCACTTCTTTAATGCTTGAACTATAGCATCAAATTCCTGATCATAAATAGAATACTTTCTCTTGGCATCATTTAACTTCTCATTGAAATAAGCAACAAGTTTACCTTCTTGGCTCATAATAGCTCCTATAGCAGTACCACTAGCATCACAATCTACTTGAAACACCTTATTAAAATCTGGAAGTGCTAAAACAGGTTGTTCTGTAACTTTTTGTTTCAACAATTGAAAACTCTTTTCTGCCCCATTTGTCTACTTAAACTCTTTTCTATCCCCTCTCATGGTTTCAGTCAAGGGTCCATAAATACTGCTAAAATTTTTAATAAACTTTCTATAAAAGCTAGCTAGACCATGAAAAGATCTTATCTCAGTAGCACTCCTTGGAGTAGGCCATTCAAGGATAGCCTGTACTTTCTCTAGGACTATTTTTAGACCTTCTGCTGAAACTACAAATCCCAAATACACTAACTCTTTCTTCACAAAACTACACTTCTTCAAATTAATCAATAATTTTTCATCTCTCAAATTCTCAAACACCATACGAATATGCATCATATGCTCATCCAATATCTTACTAAAGATCAAAATATCATCTAGGTAAACAATGACAAACTTATCCAAAAATTCTTTCAGAACCTCATTCATGAGCCGCATGAAAGTGCTCGGTGCATTGGTTAGCCCAAAAGGCATGACTAACCACTCATACAGTCCTTCCTTTGCCTTGAAGGCAGTCTTCCATGCATCTCCTTCTCTGATCCGAATCTGATGATATCCACTTTTCAGATCTATCTTTGCAAAATACATAGCTCCACTCAAACAGTTCATAATATCATCCATTCATGGCAATGGAAACCTGTACTTGATTGTGATCTTGTTTATTG
Source organism: Chamaecyparis obtusa (assembly GCA_027943335.1). NCBI lineage: Eukaryota > Viridiplantae > Streptophyta > Pinopsida > Cupressales > Cupressaceae > Chamaecyparis > Chamaecyparis obtusa. The sequence goes on along the minus strand of BSBK01005154.1, from coordinate 176,243 downwards.
CCCTAGAATCTGTACACATCCTCCATTCTCTATTCTTCTTTGGTGCTAATACCACTGGTACAGCACAGGGACTAAGACTCTCACGGATCAATCTTTTCTGTAAAAACTCATGTACTTGTCTGTTCAACTCCTCACTTTCTATAGGTATCATTCTGTGTGTTGCCTTATTCAACAAACTCGCTCCTGGGATCAAGTCCATCTGATGACTGATCTTCCTAACTGGTCGTAATCTATCAGGAACGTTATCAAATACAATATCCTGAAACTCATTCAACAAATTTGCAACTTCTATAGGAACATCTTCTACTTCCTCTTTACCAGCTTTTAGAATTAAAGCAAAATATACATGCTCATGGCTCATACCATCTAGGAAATTTTTTCCATCAACAAAAGTTATCCTTGCATTACCACATACTTTTTCTTCAGTCTCTTTCAATGGTTTTAGCTTATGTCGCACTCCATTCTTTGTCAGGGAATAGGTATTCGCATGACCATCATGTACAACACATCTGTCAAACTGCCATGGTTTACCTAACAACATATGACATGCATCCATAGATATGATATCACACAATACCTGATCTTGGTATCTGCCAACCTTGAACTTCACTAGGCATTATTCATTGACCATGACCTTGTGGTCATCCTGTACCCAAGCAATCCGATATGGATGTGGGTGTTGCTATCTCTTGAGCTTCAACTTTGTCACCATCTCTTCTGACACCAAATTGTCAGTGCTTCCACTATCAATAATTACATCATAACATTTACCTTCACACTTGCACCTGGTGCGAAATAGGCTCCTCTTTTGCTCAGGTTCATTCTCACCACTCAACAAGACTCTTCGGTTAATCAACGTTTCTCCTCTTTCAGCATCTTCAGAATTGAATGATCTGACATCTTCATCTACATGCGCAACTCTGGCCTGACCTTCATTTCCCCTATCTGTTCTACCTTGGCACTAAGGACATTCAAATGCCCTATGACCTTTTTCTCCACAGTGAAAACATGTTCCACGGAAGCCTCCTCTTCCAGATCCTTGTCCTCTTCCCCTTCCTCTCTGATCTCTATTATTTTGATCCTAGAAGCGATTGGAATTATTTCCACGCTGATTTTGACTGCTACTAGCCTCATCCTTCTTTTTCAGATCTTCATTTCGGCCACCATATGACCGTCCACCAGATCATCCACCACGACCTCTTCCGTTTTGTCTACTCTCGAACTTCTTGTTCAGCTTTTTCTCTACTTTTAGGGCAAATTGGTATGCTTCCTCAATACTGTTCATTCGGACGAGATTCAACTCCTCCTGAATGCTTGGCCTTAACCCATTAAGGTATCGAGCAACTTTCTCCTTATCAGCTTCTGCATGGCCTGTTCTGATGAGGAGTTGATAGAACTCTTCTGTATACTCCTGAACAGATTTTTCTGCTTGCTTCAAACTTTGCATTTTCTTCAGTAGGTCAACCTCATAATCAACAGGAATAAACTATCACTTTAATTTATCCACCATCCGATCCCATCTTGTGATTTTATCTTTCCTTCTTCTATTTCTCTCCAACTGAACCTCTTGCCACCAGATCTTTGCATGACTTTTCAGTCTGGCCTTCGCAAATTTGACCCTATCAGGATCCTCAACATCTTCATACTCAAAATATTCCTCACATTCATTGATCTAGTTGATCAATTCTTCTAGGTTAAGATTCATTGAAAATGTAGGAACCTCGATCTTAGGTCTCTTCCCGATCTTGGAAAGGGCTCAAAAAAACCTTTCTTCTTCTGGGTTCGAAAGTTTGCCTTCTCCTTCCTAATCAAAATTTTCTTCCGCTTCATTATCACTTTCTTCTCTTATATTAAGATTCATTCCTCTGAAAATCTCTTCTTGCAATGCTCGCACTTGTCTCTGCAGCTCTCTAACCTTAGGTGTCACAACACCAACTGTTCCAACACGTTCTCTTCGTGGAGGCATTTTCACGATGCATGCTGAAACCCTAACCACGGTTCTGGTGCCAACTGCCTCACAGTCAGCGATCTGTTTACACACTCAGGAAAACTTTCTCCGATACCACTTGATGAAAGGTGCTCCCCTTAATACCACAAGCACATAACAGAAACAAAGAAACAACAACAATATGCAAGAACAAAAAATTAGCTTCTTATTATCTCCACAAATATGGAATTACAAACTTTCAGAATTATGATATGCAAAGCCACATGGGCATCCCTTACAATATTCTGTAGGACAAAGCCTCAAATTATTGCCCAGATCTACTACCCAGAACTATTCTGAACTACTTAAGACAATAATACAGCCTTACTTATATAGGCAATTTTCCACTGCTTGGGAAGGTTCCAAAATTTTAGCCAATAAGGCCGACCAAACTTAGAATTATTTTATTTTACATTTTATTACATCATAGTCAGCTCAATATAACCTTTGAAACTCTAACAGAAATTTTGAAGAAAATTATTTTTTGCCATTTCAGGTGGGCCAACTTTCGAAGACCATAAGTTATCACCAGTTGACCCGATCGGCTATTATAACCCCATTTCAGAAACGCCACGAAGCGCTCTACAGGCTTGACCCATGCAAGGGCCCATCACCCAAATTTTTGACCTCATTCAGGGCCTCTAAAGCCTTCAAAATTGAGTTCAAAGTTTCTGTACCCTGCTGCCAATACCCAAAATCTTTAATATTTTCCAATATACACTTGATCTAGCAATGAAATTTTACTGGCAGACTTATATGACCAAAATGAACCTCCAAGAAAGAAATCAGATCATTCTGAGCACATACAAAAATTACCAAAAAAATAGTAACTTTCCATAAATAACAGCTCTGTACAAAATAGCCCTTATTGAATATAAAAATAGAAATATTTTTGGGTGATGGAAGATTGCTCTTACACCGAGGATGCTTCTGCATCAGACACTCAGGGTAATTTAAGAAGTGACCCTGTCATGACTCAGGTGTGTAGAGGAAAACCAAGATAGCTAACCCCCTCTTTTGTCCACCATGATGAATCTTCAAGAGGTCATCCTTTTCACTTGACCAGATATTCTTCATATGTCATGTTCCTTGTGCTTCTGCCAACACGACTGTTTAGTATATCTTCGATCTCCTTAGTGTCTGAACTAGTTGCTGGAATACTCCACTGTGCTGCTGTGATGTCATCTTCAACACCTCCTTCATGATACTCTATCAGATCTGAAATGTTAAACACTAGTGAAATATTTAGCTTAGTAGGCAATTCTACCTCATATGCCTTTCCGGAATCATGTTTCTTCAGTATCCTACATGGTCCAAACTTCTTCATTTTCAGCTTGTTATCTGTACCAACTAGAAACCGCTCCTTCCGTAAATGAACCGTGACTTCATCACTAACCTAAAATTCTTTATAACTCCTTTTCTCATGTGCCTTAGCCTTATACTTTGCGTTCATCTTGGTAATATGCTTCTTAACCTCCCCATGGATGTTCTTCAAGTGTTCTGCAAAATCCTCAGCTTCATCACTACTTATTTCTCTTTTATCTATCTTCCTCAATTCAGATGCATTTCTTGGACTACTTCCATATACAATCTAGAATGGTGATTTACCAGTGCTCCTGTTGACAGAATTATTATATGCAAATTTCGCCTATGGTAAAATCAAATCCCATCCTGTTGGCTTATCTCCAACCAAACATTTCAGCAAATTTTCCAAACTCCTATTCACCACCTCTGTCTGTCCATCAGTCTGTGGATGATGTGATGAACTAAACTTCAAATCTTTGTTCAACTTCTTCCACAATGTACGCTAGAAATATCCAACAAACTTAGTGTCCCGATCTAAAACTATGGTCTTTGGGAAACCATAAAGTCTCACTACTTCTCTGAAAAATAATTCTACTACATGAATAGCATCATTAGTCTTCTTGCAGGGAATGAAATGTGCCATGTTTGAAAATCTGTCAACCACCACAAAAATTGAATTATGTCCCCGCTGAGTCCTTGGTAAACCAAGAACAAAGTCCATGCTGATATCCTCCCAAGACTTCTCTGGTATAGGTAATGGCTAATACAACCCTATATTCTACTTCACTCCTTTCGCCATCTGACATACTTTGCAACTCTGTACAAACTTATTCACATCTTGCTGCAACTGTGGCCGATAATAATTCTCACTAACCAAAGAAAGGGTTTTGTCAGGACCAAAATGTCCAGCCAATCCTCTGCTATGCTTCTCCTTGATGACATTCTCCCTCATAGAACTTTGTGGAATGCACAACTGAGTCCCTTTGAATAGCATATCATCCTGAATGATGAAATCCAACCATTTCATCCTGTCTAGAGTGACAGGTTCTGTACAAGCTTTCCAAGCTTCACCAAAATCAGGATCCTCTGGATACAAATTCTTGAGTTCCTTGAACCAACCACTTCAATCTACATTTCTATCAGCAATAGTTGCCTTCTGCTAAGAGCATCAGCAACCCTATTGGACTTTCCACTCCTGTGTTTCAAAACAAATGTATAACTCTGCAAAAACTCAACCCATTTCAAATGCATCTGATTCAACTTTCATTGTCTATTCAAATATTGCAAAGCTTGATGATCAGTGTACAAAAAAAACTCTTTAGGAAGTAGATAATGTCTCCACTTCTTTAATGCTTGAACTATAGCATAAAATTCTTAATCATAAATAGAATACTTCCTCTTGGCATCATTTAACTTCTCACTGAAATAAGCAACAGGTTTACCTTCTTGGCTCATAACAGCTCCTATTGCAGTACCACTAGCATCACAATCTACTTGAAACACCTTATTAAAATCTTGAAGTGCTAAAATAGGTTGTTCTGTAACTTTTTGTTTCAACAATTGAAAACTCTTTTCTGCCCCTTTAGTCCACTTAAACTCTTTTCTATCCCCTCTCATGATTTTAGTCAAGGGTCCACAAATACTGCTAAATTTTTTGATAAACTTTCTGTAAAAGCTAGCTAGACCATGAAAAGATCTTACCTCAGTAGCACTCCTTGGAGTAGGCCATTCAAGGATAGCTTGTACCTTCTCTGGATCCATTTTTAGACCTTCTGCTGAAACTACAAATCCCAAATACACAAACTCTTTCTTCACAAAACTGCACTTATTCATATTAATCAACAATTTCTCATCTCTCAACTTCTCAAACACCATATGTATATGCATCATATGCTCCTCCAATGTCTTACTAAAGATGAAAATATCATCTAGCTAAACAATGAAAAACTTACCTAAAAATTCTTTCAGAACCTTGTTCATGAGCCGCATGAAAGTGCTCGGTGCATTGGTTAGCCCAAAAGACATGACTAACCACTCATACAGTCCTTCCTTTGTCTTGAAGGCAGTCTTCCATTCATCTCTTTCTCTGATCCGAATATGATGATATCCACTTTTCAGATCTATCTTTGAAAAATACACAGCTCCACTCAAACAATCCATAATATCATACATTCATGGCAATGGAAACCTGTACTTGATTGTGATCTTATTTATTGCCCTAGAATCTATACACATCCTCCATTCTCCATTCTTCTTTGGTGCTAATACCGCTAGTACAGCACAGGGACTCAGACTTTCACGAATCAATCTTTTCTGTAACAACTCATGTACTTGTCTGTTCAACTCCTCACTTTCTGCAGGTGTCATTCTGTGTGCTGCCTTATTCAGCAAACTCACTCCTGGAATCAAGTCCATCTGATGACTGATCTTCCTGACTGGTGGTAATCTATCAGGTACGTTATCGGATACAATATCTTGAAACTCATTCAACAAATTTGTAACTTCTATGGGAACATCTTCTACTTCCTCTTTACCAGCTTTTGGAATTAAAACAAAACATACATGCTCATGCCTCATTACATCTAAAAAATTTCTTCCATCAACAAAAGTTATCCTTGCATTACCACATACCTTTTCTTCAGTCTCCTTCAATGGTTTTAGCTTGTCGCACTCCATCCTTTGTCAAGGAATAGGTATTCGCATGGCCATCATGTATAACACATCTTTCAAACTACCATGGTCTATCCAACAACATATGACCTGCATCCATAGATATGATATCACACAATACTTCATCTTGGTATCCGCCAACTTTGAACTTCACTAGGCATTATTCATTGACCATGACCTTGTGGTCATCCTGTACCCAGGCAATCCGATATGGATGTGGGTGTTTCTGTCTCTTGAGCTTCAACTTTTTCACCATCTCTTCTGACACCAAATTGTTAGTGCTTCCACTATCAATAATCACATCACAACATTTACCTTCACACTTGCACCTAGTCCAAAATAGGCTCCTCCTTTGCTCAAGTTCATTCTCACCACTCAACAGGACTCTTCGGTTAATCAATGTTTCTCCTTTTTCAGTATCTTCAGAATTTGATGATCTGACATCTTCATCTACATGTGTAACTCTGGCCTGGCCTTCATTTCCCCTATCTATTCTGCCTTGGTGCTAAGGACATTCAAATGCCCTATGACCTTCTTCTCCACAGTGAAAACATATTCCATGGAAGCCTCCTCTTTCAGATCCTTGTCCTCTTCCCCTTCCTCTCTGATCTCTATTATTCTAATCCTGGAAGTGATTGGAATTATTTCCATGCTGATTTTGACTGCTACTGGCCTCATCCTTCTTTTTCAGATCTTCATTTCAGCCACCATATGACCGTCCACCAGATCATCCACGGTGACCTCTTCCATTTTGTCTGCTTTCGAACTTCTTATTCAGCTTTTCCTCTACTTTTAGGGCAAATTATTATGCTTCCTCAATAATGTTCATTCAAACGAAATTCAACTCCTCCTGAATACTTGGCCTTAACCCATTAAAGTATCGAGCAACTTTCTCCTTGTCAGCTTCTACATGGCCTGTTCTGATGAGGAGTTGATAGAACTCTTTTGTATACTCCTAAACAGATTTTCCTGCTTGCTTCAAACTTTGCATTTTCTTCAGTAGGTCAAGCTCATAATCAATAGGAATAAACTTTCACTTTAATTTATCCACCATCCGATCCCATCTTGTGATTTTATCTTTCCCTCTTCTATTTCTCTCCAACTGAACCTCTTTCCACCAGATCTTTGCATGACCTTTCAGTCTGGCCTTCACAAATTTGACCCTATCAGGATCCTCAACATCTTCATACTCAAAATATTCCTCACATTCATTGATCCAGTCGATCAATTCTTCTAGGTTAAGATTCCCTAAAAATGTAGGATCCTCGATCTTAGGTCTTTTTCCGATCTTGGAAAGGGCTCGAAAAAGCCTTTCTTCTTCTGGGTTCGGAAGTTCTCCTTCTCCTTCCTGATCAAAATTTTCTTTCGCTTCATCATCACTTTCTTCTCTTACATTAAGATTCATTCCTCTACGAATCTCTTCTTGTAATGCTCGCACTTGTCTCTGCAGCTCTCTAACCTCAGGTGTCACAACACGAGCCCTTCTGCCATGTTCTCTTCGTGGAGATATTTTCACGATGCACGCTGAAACCCTAACCACGGTCCTGGTGCAAACTTTCTCACAGTCGGTGATCTATTTACACACTCAGAAAAACCTGCTCTGATACCACTTGATGAAGGGTGCTCTCCTTAATACCACAAATACATAACAGAAATAGAGAAACAACAACAATATGGAAGAACAAAAAATTGGCTTCTTATTATCTCCACAAATGTGAAATTACAAACTTTTAGAATTATGATATGCAAAGCCACATGGGCATTCAATTACAATATTCTATAGGACAAAGCCTCGAACTATTTCTCAGATCTACTACCCAGAACTATTCTGAACTACTTAAGACAATAATACAGCCTTCCTTATATAGGTAATTTTCCACCGCCTGGGAAGGTTCCAAAATTTTAGCCAATAAGGCTGACCAAACTTAGAATTATTTTATTTTACATTTTATTACATCATAGTCGGCTCAAGATAACCTTTGAAACCCAAACAAAAATTTTGAAGAAAATTATTTTCTGCCATTTTAGGTGGCCCAACTTCTGAAGATGATAAGTCATCACCAGTTGACCCGATCGGCTATTATAACCCCATTTCAGAAACGCCACGAAGCGCTCTACAGGCTTGACCCACGCAAGCACCCATCACCCAAATTTTTGACCTCATCCGGGGCATCTAAAGCCTTCAAAACTGAGTTCAAAGTTTCTATACCCTGCTGCCAATACCCAAAATCTTTAATATCTTCCAATATACACTTGATCCGGCAATGAAACTTTAATGGCAGACTTATATGACAGAAATGAATCTCCAAGAAAAAAACCAGATCATTCTGAGCACATACAAAAATTAGTAAAAAAATAGTAACTTTCCATAAATAGCAGCTCTGCACAAAATAGCCCTTATTAAATATAAAAATAGAAATATTTTTGGGTGATGCAAGATTGCTCTTACACCCAGAATGCTCCTGCATTAGACACCCAGGGTAATTTGTGAAGTGACCCTGTCATGACTCAGGTGTGCAGAGGAAAACCAAGACGGCTAACCTCCTCCTTTATCCGTCATGATGAATCTTCAAGACGTCGTCCTTTCCACTTGACCAGATATTTTTCATATGTCCTATTCCTTGTGCTTCTGCCAACATGACTGTCCAGTATATCTTCGATCTCCTTAGTGTCTGAACTTGTTGCTGGAATACTCCACTGTGCTGCTGTGATCTCATTTTCAACACCTCCTTCATGATACTCTGTCAGATCTAAAATGTTAAACATTGGTGAAATATTTAGCTCAGTAGGCAATTCTACCTCATATGTCTTTCCGGAATCATGTTTCTTCAGTATCCTACATGGTCCAAACTTTTTCATTTTCAACTTGTTATATGTACCAACTAGAAACCGCTCCTTCCGCAAATGAACTGTGGCTTTATCACCAACCTGAAATTTTTATACCTCCTTTTCTCATCTACCTTAGCCTTATACTGTGCGTTCATCTTGGTAATATGCTTCCTCACCTCCCCATGGATGTTCTTCAAGTGTTCTGCAAAATCCTCAGCTTCAGCACTACTTATTTCTCTTTTATCTAACTTCCTCAATTCAGATGCATTTCTTGGACTACTTCCATATACAATCTGGAATGGTGATTTACCAGTGCTCCTATTGACAGAATTATTGTATGCAAATTCCACCTGTGGTAAAATCAAATCCCATCCTGTTGGCTTATCTCCAACCAAACATTTCAGCAAATTTTCCAAACTCCTATTCACCACCTCTGTCTATCCATCAGTCTGTGGATGATGTGATGAATTGAACTTTAAATCTTTCTTCAACTTCTTCCACAATGTACGCCAGAAATATCCAACAAACTTAGTGTCCCGATCTGAAACTATGGTCTTTGGCAAACTATGAAGTTTCACTACTTCTCTGAAAAACAATTCTGCTACATGAACAGCATCATTAGTATTTTTACAGGGAATGAAATGTGTCATCTTTGAAAATTTTTCAACCACCACAAAAATTGAATCATGTCCTCGCTGAGTCGTCGGTAAACCAAGAACAAAGTCCATGCTGATATCCTCCCAAGGCTTCTCTGGTATAGGTAATGGTTGATACAACCCTGTATTCTACTTCACTCCTTTCGCCATCTGACATACTTTGCAACTCTGTACAAACTTCTTCACATCTTGATGCAACTATGGCCAATAATAATTCTCACTAACCAAAGAAAGGGTTTTGTCATGACCAAAATCTCCAGCCAATCCTCTGCTATGCTTCTCCTTGATGAGATTCTCTCTCATAGAACTTCGTGGAATGCACAACTGACTCCCTTTGAATAGCATATCGTCCTGGATGATGAAATCCAACCATTTCATCCTGTCTAGAGTGATAGGTTCTGTACAAGCTTTCCAAGCTTCACCAAAATTAGGATCCTCTGGATACAAATTCTTGAGTTCCTTGAACCCAACCACTTCAATCTGCATTTCTGTCAGCAATAGTTGCCTTTTGCTAAGAGCATCAGCAACCTTATTGGACTTTCCACTCCTGTGTTTCAAAATAAATGTATAACTCTGCAAAAACTCAACCCATTTCAAATGCCTCTGATTCAACTTTCCTTGACTATTCAAATATTGCAAAGCTTGATGATCAGTGTACAAAACAAACTCCTTAGGAAGCAGATAATGTCTCCACTTCTTTAATACCTAAACTATAGCATAAAATTCCTGATCATAAACAGAATACTTCCTCTTGGCATCATTTAACTTCTCACTGTAATAAGCAACAGGTTTACCTTCTTGGCTCATAACAGCTCCTATTGCAGTACCACTAGCATCACAATCTACTTGAAACACCTTATTAAAATCTCGAAGTGCTAAAACAAGTTGTTCTGTAACTTTTTGTTTCAACAATTGAAAACTATTTTCTGCCCCATTAGTCCATTTAAACTCTTTTCTATCCCCTCTCATGGTTTTAGTCAAGGGTTCATAAATACTGCTAAAATTTCTGATAAACTTTCTGTAAAAGCTAGCTAGACCATGAAAAGATCTTACCTTAGTAGCACTCCTTAGAGTAGGCCATTCAAGGATAGCCTGTACCTTCTCTGGGTCTATTTTTAGACCTTCTGCTGAAACTACAAATCCCAAATACACTAACTCTTTCTTCACAAAACTGCACTTCATCAAATTAATCAACAATTTCTCATCTCTCAACTTCTCAAACACCATACGAATATGCATCATATGCTCATCCAATGTCTTACTAAAGATCAAAATATCATCTAGGTAAACAATGAAAAACTTACTCAGAAATTCTTTCAGAACCTCGTTCATGAGCCGCATGAAAGTGCTCGGTGCATTGGTTAGCCCAAAAGGAATAACTAACCACTCATACAGTCCTTCCTTTGTCTTGAAGGCAGTTTTCCATTCATCTCGTTCTCTGTTCTGAATCTGATGATATCCACTTTTCAGATCTATCTTTGAAAAATACACAGCTCCACTCAAACAGTCCATAATATCATCCATTCATGGCAATGGAAACTTGTACTTGATTGTGATGTTGTTTATTTCCCTAGAATCTGTACACATCCTCCATTCTCTATTCTTCTTTGGTGCTAATACCGCTGGTACAGCATAGGGACTCAGACTCTCACGAATCAATCTTTTCTGTAACAACTCATGTACTTGTCTGTTCAACTCCTCACTTTCTGCAGGTGTCATTCTGTGTGCTGCCTTATTCGACAAACTCACTCTTGAGATCAAGTCCATCTGATGACTGATCTTCCTGACTAGTGGTAATCCATCAATCATGTTATCAGATACAATATCTTGAAACTCATTCAACAAATTTGGAACTTCTATAAGAACATCTTCTACTTCCTCTTTACCAGCTTTTGGAATTAAAGCAAAACATACATGCTCATGCCTCATACCATCTAGGAAATTTTTTCCATCAAAAAAAGTTATCCTTGCATTACCACATACCTTTTCTTCAGTCTCCTTCAATGGTTTTAGCTTATGTTGCACTCCATCCTTTGTCAGGGAATAGGTATTCGCATGACCATCATGTACAACACATCTGTCAAACTGTCATGGTCTACCCAACAACATATGACATGCATCCATAGCTATGATATCACACAATACCTCATCTTGATATCCACCAACCTTGAACTTCACTAGGCATTGTTCATTGACCATGACCTTGTGGTCATCCTGTACCTAGGCAATCCGATATAGATGTGGGTGTTTCTATCTCTTGAGCTTCAAATTTGTCACCATCTCTTCTGACACTAAATTGTCAGTTCTTCAACTATCAATAATCACATCACAACATTTACCTTCACACTTGCACCTAGTGCGAAATAGGCTCCTCCTTTTCTCAGGTTCATTCTCACCACTCAATAGGACTCTTCGGTTAATCAATGTTTCTCCTCGTTCAGCATCTTCAAAATTTGATGATCTGGCATCTTCATCTACATGTGCAACTTTGGCCTGGCCTTCATTTCCCTTATTTTTTCTACCTTAGTACTAAGGACATTTAAATGCCCTATGACCTTCTTCTCCATAGTGAAAACATGTTCCACGGAAGCCTCTTCTTTCAGATCCTTGTCCTCTTCCCCTTCCTCTCTGATCTATATTATTCTGATCCTGGAAGCGATTAGAATTATTTTCACGCTGATTTTGACTGCTACTGGCCTCATCCTTCTTTTTTAGATCTTCATTTCGGGCACCATATGACCGTCCACCAGATCGTCCACCGTGACCTCTTCCATTTTGTCTGCTCTCGAACTTCTTGTTCAGCTTTTCCTCTACTTTTAGGGAAAATTGGTATGCTTCCTCAATACTGTTCATTCGAACTAGATTCAACTGCTCCTGAATGCTTGGCCTTAACCCATTAAAGTATCGAGCAACTTTATCCTTATCATCTTCTGCATGACCTATTCTAATGAGGAGTTGATAAAACTCTTCTGTATACTCCTGAATAGATTTTCTTGCTTGCTTCAAACTTGGCATTTTCTTCAGTAGGTCAAGCTCATAATCAACAGGAATAAACTGTCACTTTAATTTATCCACCATCTGATCCCATCTTGTAATTTTATCTTTCCCTCTTCTATTTCTCTCCAACTGAACCTCTTGCCACCAGATCTTTGAATGACCTTTCAGTCTGGCCTTCGCAAATTTGACCCTATCAGGATCCTCAACATCTTCATACTCAAAATATTCCTCACATTTCATTGATCCAGTCAATTAATTCTTTTGGGTTAAGATTCCCTTAAAATGTAGGAACCTCGATCTTAGGTCTCTTCCCGATCTTGGAAAGGGCTCGAAAAAGCCTTTCTTCTTCTAGGTTCAGAAGTTTGCCTTTTCCTTCCTGATCAAAATTTTCTTCCACTTCATCATCACTTTCTTCTCTTACATTAAGATTCATTCCTCTACGAATCTCTTCTTGCAATGCTTGCACTTGTCTTTGCAGCTCTCTAACCTCAGGTGTCACAACACCAGCCCTTCCGCCACGTTCTCTTCGTGGAGGCATTTTGGTGATGCACGCTGAAACCCTAACCACGGTCCTGGTACAAACTACCTCACAGTCGGCAATCTATTTACACACTCAGAAAAACTTGCTCTGATACCACTTGATGAAGGGTGGTCCCCTTAATACCATAAATGCATAATAGAAACAGAAAAACAACAACAATATGCAAGAACAGAAAATTGGCTTCTTATTATCTCCACAAATGTGGAATTACAAACTTTCACAATTATGATATGCAAAGCCACATGGGCATTCCCTTACAATATTCTGTAGGACAAAGCCTCGAATTATTGCCCAGATCTACTACCCAGAACTATTCTGAACTACTTAATACAATAATACAGCTTTCCTTATATAGACAATTTTCCACCGCCTGGGAAGGTTCCAGAATTTTAGCCAATAAGGCTGACCAAACTTAGAATTATTTTATTTTACATTTTATTATATCATAGTCGGCTCAAGATAACCTTTGAAACCCGAACATAAATTTTGAAGAAAATTATTTTTCACCATTTTAGGTGGCCCAACTTCTGAAGACCATAAGTCATCACGAGTTGACCCAATCGGCTATTATAACCCCATTTCGGAAATGCCACAAAGTGATCTACAGGCTTGATTCATGCAAACACTTGTCACCCAAATTTTTGACCTCATCCGGGGCCTCTAAAGCCTTCAAAACTGAGTTCAAAATTTCTGTACCCTGCTGCCAATACCCAAAATCTTTAATATCTTCAAATATACACTTGATCTAGCAATGAAACTTTACTGGCAGACTTATATGACCAAAATGAACCTCCAAGAAAGAAATCAGATCATTCTGAGCACATATGAAAATTACCAAAAAAATAGTAACTTTTCATAAATAGCAGCTCTGAACAAAATAGCCCTTATTGAATATAAAAATAGAAATATTTTTGGGTGATGCAAGATTGCTCTTACACCCAGGATGCTCCTGCATTAGACACCTAGGGTAATTTGAGAAATGACCCTGTCACGACTTAGGTGTGCAGAGGAAAACCAAGACGGCTAACCTCCTCCTTTGTCCACCATGATGAATCTTTAACAGGTCATCCTTTCCACTTGACCAGATATTCTTCATGTCCTGTTCCTTGTGCTTCTGCCAACACGACTGTCCAGTATATCTTCGATCTCGTTAGTATCTGAACTAGTTGATAGGATACTCCACTGTGCTGTTGTGATCTCATCTTCAACACCTCCTTCATGATACTCTATTAGATCTGAAATGTTAAACACTGGTGAAATATTTAGCTCAGTAGACAATTCTACCTCATATGCATTTTTGGAATCATGTTTCTTTAGTATCCTACATGGTCCAAACTTCTTCATTTTCAGCTTGTTATATGTACCAACTGGAAACCGCTCCTTTCGCAAATGAAACGTGACTTCATCACCAACTTGAAATTCTTCATACCTCATTTTCTCATTTGCCTTAGCCTTATACTATGCATTCATCTTGGTAATATGCTTCCTCACCTCCCCATGGATGTTCTTCAAGTGTTCTACAAAATCCTTAGCTTCAACACAACTTATTTCTCCTTTATCTAACTTCCTCAATTCAGATGCATTTCTCAGACTACTTCCATATACAATCTGGAATGGTGATTTACCAGTGCTCCTATTGACAAAATTATTGTATGCAAATTCCGCCTATGGTAAAATCAAATCCCATCCTGTTGGCTTATCTCCAATAAACATCTCACCAAATTTCTCAAACTCCTATTCACCACCTCTGTCTGTCCATCAGTCTGTGGATGATGTGATGAACTGAACTTCAAATCTTTCTTCAACTTCTTCCACAATGTACGCCAGAAATATCCAACAAACTTAGTGTCCCGATCTGAAACTATGGTCTTTGGCAAACCATGAAGTCTCACTACTTCTCTGAAAAATAATTCTGCTACATGAACAGCATCATTAGTCTTCTTGCAGGGAATGAAATGTGCCATCTTTGAAAATCTGTCAATCACCACAAAAATTAAATCATGTCCCCGCTGAGTCCTCGGTACACCAAGAATAAAGTCCATGCTGATATCCTCCCAAGGCTTCTTTGGTACAGGTAATGGCTGATACAACCCTATGTTCTACTTCACTCCTTTCACCATCTGACATACTCTACAACTCTGTACAAACTTCTTCACATCTTGCTGCAACTATGGCCAATAATAATTCTCACTAACCAAAGAAAGAGTTTTGTCACAACCAAAATGTCCAGCCAATCCTCTGCTATGCTTCTCTTTGATGAGATTCTCCCTCATAGAACTTTGTGGAATGCACAACTGACTCCCTTTGAATAGCATATCATCCTGGATGATGAAATCCAACCATTTCATCCTGTCTAGAGTGACAGGTTCTGTACAAGCTTTCCAAGCTTCACCAAAATCAGGATCCTCTGGATACAAATTCTTGAGTTCCTTGAACCCAACCACTTCAATCTGCATTTCTATCAGCAATAGTTGCCTTCTGCTAAGAGCATCAGCAACCCTATTGGACTTTCCACTCCTGTGTTTCAAAATAAATGTATAACTATGCAAAAACTCAACCCATTTCAAATGCCTCTGATTCAACTTTCCTTGACTATTCAAATATTGCAAAGCTTGATGATCAGTGTACAAAACAAACTCTTTAGGAAGCAGATAATGTCTCCACTTCTTTAATGACTGAACTATAGCATAAAATTCCTGATCATAAACAGAATACTTCCTCTTGACATCATTTAACTTCTCACTGAAATAAGCAACAGGTTTACATTCTTGGCTCATAACAGCTCCTATTGCAGTACCACTAGCATCACAATCTACTTGAAACACCTTATTAAAATCTGGAAGTGCTAAAACAGGTTGTTCTGTAACTTTTTGTTTCAACAATTGAAATTTTTTTTTTGCCTCATTAGTCCACTTAAACTCTTTTCTATCCCCTCTCGTGGTTTCAGTCAAGGGTCCACAAATACTGCTAAAATTTCTGATAAAATTTCTGTAAAAGCTAGCTAGACCATGAAAAGATCTTACCTTAGTAGAACTCCTTGGAGTAGGCCATTCAAGGATAGTCTGTACCTTCTCTGGGTCCATTTTTAGACCTTCTTTTGAAACTACAAATCTCAAATACACTAACTCTTTCTTCACAAAACTGCACTTCTTCAAATTAATCAACAATTTCTCATCTCTCAACTTCTCAAACACCATACGAATATGCATCATATGCTCATCCAATGTCTTACTAAAGATCAAAATATCATCTAGGTAAACAATGACAAACTTACCCAAAAATTCTTTCAGAACCTCATTCATGAGCTGCATGAAAGTGCTCGGTGCATTGGTTAGCCCAAAAGGTATGACTAACCACTCATACAGTCCTTACTTTTTCTTGAAGGTAGTCTTCCATTCATCTCCTTCTCTAATCTGAATCTGATGATATCCACTTTTCAGATCTATCTTTGAAAAATATACAGCTCCACTCAAACAGTCCGTAATATCATCCATTTGTGGCAATGGAAACCTGTACTTCATTGTGATCTTGTTTATTGCCCTAGAATCTGTACACATCCTCCATTATCCATTCTTCTTTGGTACTAATACCACTAGTACAGCACAGGGACTCAGACTCTCGTGGATCAATCTTTTTTGTAACAACTCATGTACTTGTCTGTTCAACTCCTCACTTTGTACAGGTTTCATTTTGTGTGCTGCCTTATTCGACAAACTCGCTCCTGGGATCAAGTCCATCTGATAATTGATCTTCCTGATTGGTGGTAATCTATCAAGCACGTTATCGGATACAATATCCTGAAACTCATTCAACAAATTTACAACTTCTATAGGAACATCTTCTACTTCCTCTTTACCAGCTTTTAGAATTAAAGCAAAACATATATGCTCATGCCTCATACCATCTAGGAAATTTTTTCCATCAACAAAAGTTATCCTTGCATTACCACATACCTTTTCTTCAATCTCCTTCAATGGTTTTAGCTTATGTCGCACTCCATCCTTTGTCAGGGAATAAGTATTCGCACGACCATCATGTATAGCACATCTATCAAACTGCCATGGTCTACCCAACAACATATGACATGCATCCATAGATATGATATCACACAATACCTCATCTTGGTATCCACCAACCTTGAACTTCACTAGGCATTGTTCATTGACCATGACCTTGTGGTCATCCTGTACCCAGGCAATCTGATATAGATGTGGGTGTTTCTATCTCTTGAGCTTCAACTTTGTCACCATCTATTCTGACACCAAATTGTCAGTGCTTCCACTATTAATAATCACATCACAACATTTACCTTCACACTTGCACCTGGTGCGAAATAGGCTCCTCCTTTGCTCAGGTTCATTCTCACCACTCAACAGGACTCTTCGGTTAATCAACATTTCTCTTCTTTCAACATCTTCAGAATTTGATGATCTGGCATCTTCATCTATATGTGCAACTCTGGCCTGGCCTTCATTTCCCCTGTCTGTTCTGCCTTGGTGCTAAGGACATTCAAATGCCTTATGACCTTCTTCTCCACAGTGAAAATATGTTCCACGGAAGCCTCCTCTTCCAGATCCTTGTCCTCTTCCCCTTCCTCTCTGATCTCTATTATTCTGATCCTAGAAGCAATAGGAATTATTTCCATGCTGATTTTGACTGCTACTGGCCTCATCCTTCTTTTTTAGATCTTCATTTCGGCCACCATATGACCGTCCACCAGATCGTCCACCGCGACCTCTTCCGTTTTGTCTGCTCTCGAACTTCTTGTTCAGCTTTTCCTCTACTTTTAGGGCAAATTGGTATGCTTCCTCAATACTATTCATTTGAACCAGATTCAACTCCTCCTGAATGCTTGGCTTTAACCCATTAAGGTATCGAGCAACTTTCTCCTTATCCGCTTCTGCATGGCCTGTTCTAATGTGGAGTTGATAGAACTCTTCTGTATACTCCTGAATCGATTTTCTTGCTTGCTTCAAACTTTGGATTTTCTTCAGTAAGTCAAGCTCATAATCAACAGGAATAAACTATCGCTTTAATTTATCCACCATCCGATCCCATCTTGTGATTTTATCTTTTCTTCTTTTATTTCTCTCCAACTGAACCTCTTGCCACCAGATCTTTGCATGACCTTTCAGTCTGGCCTTCACAAATTTGACCCTATCAGGATCCTCAACATCTTCATACTCAAAATATTCCTCACATTCATTGATCTAGTCGATCAATTCTTCTGGGTTAAGATTCCCTGAAAATGTAGGAACCTCGATCTTAGGTCTCTTCCCGATCTTGGAAAGGCTCGAAAAAGCCTTTCTTCTTCTGGGTTTGAAAGTTCGCCTTCTCCTTCTTGATCAAAATTTTCTTCCGCTTCATCATCAATTTCTTCTCTTACATTAAGATTCATTCCTCTGTGAATCTCTTCTTGCAATGCTCGCACTTGTCTCTGCAGCTCTCTAACCTCAGGTGTCACAACACCAGCCCTTCCACCACGTTCTCTTCATGGAGGCATTTTCATGATGCACGCTGAAACCCTAACCACGGTCCTGGTGCAAACTGCCTCACAGTCGGTGATCTATTTACAGACTCAGGAAAACCTGCTCTGATACCACTTGATGAAGGGTGCTCCCCTTAATACCACAAACACATAACAGAAACAGAGAAACAACAACAATATGCAAGAACAAAAAGTTGGCTTCTTATTATCTCCATAAATGTGGAATTACAAACTTTCAAAATTATGATATGCAAAGCCACATGGGCATTCCCTTACAATATTATGTAGGACAAAGCCTCGAATTATTGCCTAGATCTACTACCCAGAACTATTCTGAACTACTTAAGACAATAATACAGCCTTCCTTATATAGGCAATTTTCCACCGCCTAGGAAGGTTCCAGAATTTTAGTCAATAAGGCTGACCAAACTTAGAATTATTTTATTTTACATTTTATTACATCATAGTCGGCTCAAGATAACCTTTGAAACCCGAACAAAAATTTTGAAGAAAATTATTTTCTGCCATTTCAGGTGGCCCAACTTTTGAAGACCATAAATCATCACCAGTTGACCCGATCGGCTATTATAACCCCATTTCAGAAATGCCACGAAGCGCTCTACAGGTTTGACCTGCGCAAGTGCCCGTCACCCAAATTTTTGACCTCATACGGGGCCTCTAAAGCCTTCAATACTGAGTTCAAAGTTTCTGTACCCTGCTGCCAATACCCAAAATCTTTAATATCTTCCAATATACACTTGATCTGGCAATGAAACTTTACTGGTAGACTTATATGACCAAAATGAACCTCCAAGAAAGAAATTAGATCATTCTGAGCACATATGAAAATTACCAAAAAAATAGTAACTTTCCATAAATAGCAGCTCTGCACAAAATAGCCTTTATTGAATATAAAAATAGAAATATTTTTGGGTGATGCAAGATTGCTCTTACACCCAGGATGCTCCTGCATCAGTGAAGGTTTAGACAGTCGGCCACTAACTCCCAATTGAAACCTGCACTGTCGATTTCACTTGATAAGACAAATATGATTGATTCATAATTTAATCTTGTTGATTGAATTTAACCATAAATCACTGTACCACATATCACTGGTCGAATTCTTCATGTTTGGACACATGGCTATCATTTTACTTTATTACCGTCGTACCACTCAACAAGTTTCTATCTTTTATGGGGTAGTGGTGAGCACCGTACCCTCAGTATACACCTTTCCCAGTCCTACCACAATATATCCTACTCAATCCTTGTAGTGACATGGTTAACTACCACCTTACTGCAAGAATGCTAACACTTCTTTCATAGTTAAATAGTCTTCTTTTTGCTTCCTCACAAACTTTGTATCAATAGCATCACGAGATAGTGGTAGTTTCTCACAATACTCTGCTAGTTATGAACGTTGTCTCGAATGGTGATCTCTTTGACATTTCCAGGCCAACGGTGATATCCAAGGCCCTCTTAAAATTACACTACCATACCATGAGAGGATGGTTGTCAAATCTCATTTCATACCAGTGTACTGCAAGAAAATATGGATGCCATTGTTGTACTCTACTAGCCATTTGCCGACCTATTTATATGTCAGCTATAGCCCCACTGCAAGATATATTTGATTTGGTTTGTGTGTCCTTCAAAAATTATATCAACCTTTTACCACCTATCTATAGTCTTCCATTATTGCCATTTTGGGGTAGCACAATGTTACTTGTTACATTGTACCACCATAATGTGATTGTTCATTTTCATGCCTAAGGACATGGATTCTATTCTCCTCTTTACTGATATATTGCATATACAGACTGATTATCCTTTGTAGTGATGCAATATATTTCCTAGGATGCTCATCAGTAACCATTAGCCCGTAAGCTTAGGAGATTAAGCCCTACAGGATTGCGGGAATGCAGTATATGGAATATGCATACTCATGATAGAAAGATGAGAATGGACATGGATATAATGGTATTTATAGACACAATGAGGGTTTTTATACAATATTTTGGTCTTCTTGAACACAAGTTGAAATAAAATGATTGTTTTATGATGAATTGTTTAGGCTTACGCCTTCCCAAAATTGCAACGCTAGGGAAAATTTATAAGTTCCAACATGCCACTTCTCCATTTTTTTTTGTCTCTGCCTTATTTTGGATACCTTTGTAATATTGGTGATTTTATTTTAACTAGCATTTTCCAACGATGACTCCTTTGAAGAAATATATAAAACTTTGTTCTTTGTATATGTGAGGGAGCAATGTGGCTTCATAGTGAAGAACATGGTAAAACAAACAGTAGAGACTGTTATGATGGTATCTTTGTTTTATGATGGTATTACAATAGACTTTCTCTTTTATGCTAACAACACCATGGCTATCACTTTACATAGACAAATTGCTCCCTTTTGAACTTCTTTCATGGTGATAGCCACTATTTTTCATGCATAGGATGGAAAAATAATTGCAAGAGATCTTCATGTGATACAAATTGAAAACAAAGTGGTGAAAGCATGATCAAATTAACAAAAAAAATATTTCAATTCAATTCCTTGACATTGAAGTGTGTTGGCTATATAACACAATTATTATCCATATATAAAATTCACAACTAGAATAACTTCCCAGAAACTAACAAACAACTAATTATTTTATTTAATCTAACACATCACTAACCTAATCTATGTAAAATATCGACAAAGGAGAAAAAAGGATTGACATCTTAAAACTAGTTTGAATCATTAGAACAAGTTTTTCACTAGGATCTTTTCAATATGTAGTACATAGAAGAATTGTTTAACATTTTTAGAAGAAGGAGGTTTCCTTGCCCTCTATTCAATATGATGAATAATAAGTTTTTATTAGTAGAACAAGTTATTTTCTTATAAATTAGATTCAGAGAATAAAATAGAGACATATTATGATATATTCTCATGTGTTATAGTGTTGGAACCATATAAATATTTACATAAGATATCAACAACTTAAAAAATATTCCCAACAATCCTTTGTATTTCTACTATATTTAGTATAGTAGGTCATAAGTACAAACAAGAGGTTTAATCATATCCTCTAAATCCACATTCTTCACAATAGGTTTTTTAAAAAACAAAACTAAAAGAGTCAAAGACCCATACTTAATATAAAATAAAGATTAAAGTGTACATAATCTAAAGTATATGTTGCAAGAGAAACATGCCTATTCAAACTAAAACTACCTAGCTACCTGAGATAAATAATCCCTATATGAACTAAAAAAAAGTCTTCAATTATTTTACATGATGAAGGCATTCAAATTAAAACAAAAACCTTCCTAGAAAGTGTAACTAATTTGTGTGATTTTAAGAAACCTCTAAACTATTAAAGGTGATAATATTAGGAGATTTGAGAGTTCTTCCCCTTCTCCACTTTTTTTAGAGTGGATGGAACTTCATCCATTTGTCTAGAAACTTACTTTTGTATATTAATAAGAGGAACTGAACATTGACATGCACAAACCCATTTTGAACTACACCCAACTCATCTTTTCCTTTGCATTCATCTCCTATTGGGGCATGATGATAATCTAGGAGTCGAAGCCTAGGCAAGGATGACACCATAAGAATCTATGCATGACATATAAGGTAGCTTTATTTGACAATACCATTTGGTATGGAAATACATTAAAGAGGAATCCTAATTCTTTATCAAATAGAAAATAATTTCTAGAAACCAGAGCATTTTTCATTGCATCATAAAGCCTAGCTATTTCTTGCTTCTTCCTCAATTTCTTAGAAAAAATAATCCCCTAATTAAGACACCCCCTTTAAACAAATCATATTTATGAATTACATTTGATAATAAAAAACCCTCTAAGAACTCATTTCTAACATAATTTGTAATTAATCTAAACATTTTTCTCTTTCCCTGGATAACCAAGCCTTTCTTCTTGAGGCCATTCCATCCATTATTGATGATGCTACTAATAAGAAGCTCACTACTATTCCTCCCTCAGAGGAAATCAAGACTATTTTTTTCTCTTTTGAGGGTGATAAGTCCCCAGAACCGGATGGGTTTCCTCTTTTCTTTTTTCATAAATTCTGGCATATTCTGGGCCTAGATATCTACAATGTTGTGAAAGAATTCTTTGGGTCTAGAACTATTCTTAAAAAAATTAATGCTACCTTCATTTTCTTGATTCCCAAGAAGCTTGGAGCTGACTCTGTTGATTCCTTCAGGCCGATCAGTTTATGCAATTTGGTGTATAAAATTTTCTCCAAGGTTATTACCCTTAGGATGCTGGCTTTTCTCCCTAAGATTATCTCTCCCAAATAGAGCGGCTTTGTCCCTGGCAAGAAAATCTTTGACTCTATTATGAAGTTACATGAGGTTATTCATTCTACTCAATCTTCTCATAACTTTGGTTTTCTGTTGAAACTTGACCTCTCAAAGGCCTATGATTGGGTGAACTAGGGTTTTTTTTATCAAGTTTATGCGCTCTTTTGGTTTCTGTGATAAACTCTTGTAGTTGGTGTTCCAACTCATTAATACCTCTACGATTGCAGTTATTGTGAATGACTCCTCTTCCAGATTCTTCAAGCCTTCAAGGGGGCTTTGACAAGGTGATCCCTTGTCTCCTATTCTTTTTTCCATCCTCGCGTAGTGTCTTGGTCATTATTTTAGAGACTGGTGACCAATGGATCCATCAAGGGCCTCACTCCTTCTTCTACCTCTAGGTCGTGCTCCCATGAGCAATTTTTTGATGACACTGTCATCATGGGCTCTTTATCCATCTAGGAGGCTAGAATTATTAAATAGGCTCTATCTAATTATTCTCTAGGTACTGGTCAAATTGTTAAATGGAACAAGAGCTCTTTTTTTTTTATTAATACGCCTATGGAAAGACATAATAGAATAGCCATAATTATTGGATGTGATATTGGTGCTTTTCCTACCACTTATCTCAGTCTTCCCTTGGGCTTAAAACCTCTTGACTCTTTTTGGGCCATAATTGTGGACAGATTCAATAGGAAATTAGCTAGCTGGAAAGGGGCCTTGCTTAGTCAAGCTGGTAAACTCCAACTACTGAAGGCCTCTCTGCAGAGTCTCCCTATCTATGCTCTAAGTCTGTTTAAGATTCCTAGTAAATTTGTAGACATTATTGAGAGGATTCAGAGAAATTTTCTTTGGACAGGTGTGGAAGAAAGAAAGATACTGGCTTTAGTTGCGTTGGCTAAGGTTTGCACTCCTAAGAAGTGGGGAGGTTTGGGGATCTACCCCTTAAGAGTGACTAATTAGGTGTTATTGGCTAAGAAAATTTGGAGGATATTTGGTGAGAAAAAAGAGTGGAATGAGATCATCCACAATAAATATCTCTACTCTTTCCCTCATATTTCATATTTTATGATGTCTGAAGTGAAGGTGCAAGGTTCTTTTATTTGGAACTGCATCCAACAAGCTAAGGAGATGACCTTCAAGGGAGCTAAATGGTATTTGGGTAATGGTAGAAGAATTAAATTTTGGGATGACTACCGGCTTAAAGGTTTTCCTCTAAACTTTGCCCCTTCCTTCTGGCCCTTTATTGACATTTGCTTACAAAGATTTGGTTCATGGGTTAGAGACTATTGGGGGAGCCAGTCTTAGATTGATCTTTCTATTATTGATATTGCCCTTAAGCCTCTATTGCTAGACCTAAACATTTGGAAAGTAGACACTACTAGAGAAGATGAGCTGATTTAAGGAATTCTCCCTTCCAGAGTCTTTTTTATTGCCTCTACCTTTGAGATTTTTTTGAAGCAGCCATATCCTGCTCCCTTTTGGGCCTAGGTTTGGGATAAATTATTAATTCCTAAAATTAATATTTTCTTTTGGTTGGTTTTGCAGAACAAAATTCTTACTATTGATAATCTCCAAAAGAGAGGCATGATTCTTCCCAATAGATGCTTTCTGTGTAAGAATCATGAGGAGTCAGTCTACCATTTGGCTATTGACTGCTGGTATTCCTGGGAAGTCTGGTGTCTTACTTTGCAATATTGGAAGTTATGTTAGTTTTTTCCTAAAAATATGGAGAATTTCATCACCCAATGGAGAAATGCAGAGGTTCCTATGGATATGTTTTTGTGGAATATCATCACCCCTCATGTTATTTGGAATCTATGGAGAGAATGCAATAACAAAGTGTTTAGAGATATTTCCCTCCCTTCGGTGGTTATTGCCGAGAATATTAAGAGAAGTATCATGGAGAAATGTACTATTTTGATTGGTTCAAAGTTGGATTTCTTTGCTGGAGGTAATGCTGCTGGCACCAAAGTGAAGTCCTCTTCCCAAAGGGAGAATACCATCTGGCTTTACCCCCTCCTGGATGGATCAAAGTCAATTTTGATGGTGCGGCAAAGGGTAACCCGGGTCCTGTGGGCTGTGGTGAGCTTACAAGGGATGACATGGAAAACTATCTTTCTGTTGTGGTGCTCCCCATTTGCATGCAAACCAATCATGAGGTGGAGGCTATGGATCTCCTTCAAACTTTAAAAATTATTAATAAGGACATGTCTCTGAACGTGTGGATTGAAGGTGATTCCATAAATATTTTAAACTGCATTAAAGGTGTGATCAAGCCATCATGGTCTATTTAAGGAAATTATTAAGGAGGCTTGGATTATCATTAATTCCTTTACATAGGTTATTATTTCCCACAACTTCTGGGAGGCTAATAGTACTGTGGATGCGTTGGCTAACATCATTGTTAGGGCTAAGGCAATCGTGACTTGGCAAGGAGGTAAGGATCCGACCATTGATTTGAAGGCCAAGTTGGAGTTTGACATGACTCACATCAAAATAGAAGATTTGGAATATCTTAAAAAGATATGATGAAAAGACACAAGTTTATTAATGTTGTTATAAGGGTTATGGAAAGTCTTGAATTTCTCAAGATAACTAAGCATAAATGCACATATATTAGTGTGGGGTCCAATTTGAAGGCTGCCATTGTTTTCTATCTCTACTTTGTTTCCTCTACTCCTATTGAGAGTCTCTTCTCTGAGGGTATTATGGGTGGTGGGATTAATTGTAGGGAGCCAAAGGATTTTGAGAAGTGGAAGAATATGACTGAGCTCTGGAATAAGCTCAAGAAGGGTGGCCTCACCACGTATATGGAATGCCTTCATGGGTTCAAAGATGAAGTCATGATGATGTATTTTGAGTCTTGGAAGGATAACACTATGACCATTGGTGGTATGACTATGAAAATCACTAAAGAGCTTATAGAGGAGGTGTTTGGGTTGAGAATCAAGGGCATGAAGTTCTACAAAGATAAGAAGATATCCCAACATGCTATCTAGTGTTTCCCTAAAGACAAGGCAGAGGTTGAGTACTTGGTGAAGGAATCCAGTGGCTATTATGATGTGGATGCTTTCAAGGAGATTTTGGCGAAGGTCACAATTTCTATCATGGAGTATATCACTCTAGATGGTAGGTATAAGCATGATCACTCCTATCATTTTGTGTTGCTTTGTCACTTCAAAAATAAGGTTAGGCTTTCTCTACCATTCTTTCTTTTGCAGTCCCTTCATCATAGTATTATTGATCATAGGAAGAAAGGGAACAAGACCATTCTGCATGAGGGCCTCATTCTTCTAATTGTGGACCATATTAAGAAAATTGCCATTAGTAGCCCTATTATCTCCTCACCTAGGGTCTCTGGTTTTGCCAAGGCTTTGGGGAAATGTATTAGGAAAGGGGAAAGCAAAGAGGAGATGTCAGTCGGTAAAAAATTAAAATTAGATAAGAAGGGTGATGGAAACTAATTCTGCTAGAGAGAGTTTTGAGGGTTATGTTGCCACTGTTAATTAATCTGATGAGGAAAGCAATGAGTCTCTATCCACTTCGGATAGAATTTTTGGTGACAATGAGGACAAGGATGAGGTGGTCATTGCTGCCAAGGATATTGTGAATGATCCTATTGGTATTGACAAAGATGAGGATGTGGATAAAGATGAGGATGTGGGAGGCTATAAGGTCCCCATTATGGTTAATTATGATAGCTCTGAGGAACATGATGTTCCTATCTACCCCAAGTTGGAAGTGGTTATGGAAGTGTAGTCAGAGAGGAAGGAGAACAATGATACCCCTATTTTGGAACCTGATGAGAAAGGGAATTACTGCTCTACCTCTAGGAACATTCCCTTTGTTAAAATAATGCACATGCAGGAGTGAAATGTACAACTCCTAAAAGAGGATATGGATGATAAGATTGAACCCCCTTTCGGTGTCCTCCAAACAGAGAAGGTGATGTCTATGTATTATTTCCACCTGATGAAAAGGGTCTTCCAAGAAATCAAAAGCCTCAACCTAAAATTTTGTTCCCTCTCTGCCAAGGTTGATCTTCTATAGGGGAATTTGGCTACTGGGTCGGAGGTGATTAATGTCAATAAGCTCAACAAGGGTGAGAAAAACATTTAGGAAATGTAGGTCAAAATGGAAAACCTAGAGAATACTCAGAAGAAGCAGATGCTGGACAATAACTTGTTCATGGGGTCTATAATAGAGTGCTTCATGACTATCAAGGTGGAGCTGGATGATGGATCTCTCACGATGAAGCTCGATGATGATAAAGTGGATGTGGATGATGTTGGTCCTGGTAAATGCACTTGGTCTACAAAAAGGAAGAATATCCATGATAGGATCCTTGACCTTTCAGATTTCAATGCAGCCATCAAGAAAGTTTCTGAGGAAAAGAAAGAGGCGAAGGGAACTCATCTAGAGTTTTCCTAGGTCCTCTTTTTCCTATTATACACTAAGTTTGCACCCTTGTCTCAAGCTCTCATAGTCTTGATAACCTAGTATAACATGGGAATCATCTCCAGGTTGTGGGACCTTTGCTAACTGAGATGAGACCTCTAGGTTCTAGGTTAGTTCCTCTTGGATAATCACCTTAATTTTCCTCTTGACATGAAAGTAAAACTTTTGGAGGGAAAGGGATAGAAGGAATGCTCGTAAGGGAAATAACTTGAAAGCAAACTACCTACTAGGTGATGCACCGAAACTAGGGTTTGGATCTCAGTATGTAGGAATGAAATCAATGAAAAGTTTAGGTCTAGTAGGTCACAACTTACTAGATAGACTTGCATAAATATTTCATAAGAGGTCCTGAGAATAAGACACAACTTATGACCTGCAAATAGACATTCACTTCTACAACTCGGTGTAGGATTGAGACAAGACTATTAAGGGGGCTGAGGTATACCCACAAGAACATCCAAATCAGATCAAACATAGTAACACACAAGATTGCAGAAAGCAAGAGGGATCAGGAACCCTAAAATATCATTGAAAACATACACATACTTTGATCCAATAAGAGATAATCCAAACAAGGAAGCATAGGGACATGAAGGATTGTCACAAAATACCTCTGGAATATTTGTATTATCAATGGGAATTTTACAATTGTATAAGCCAGAGGGTAGAGTTGATACCATGGATGACCTTTAAGAAAAGATGATTTTCTTCTACAATTGTGAACCTCTTTTTTTTACAGAAAAGTCAATTCTTGAGCTCAAAAGCTCCAAAAATACAATATATACATCCCTCTTGCACGCAGGCAAGAGTCAAAAATCTAACTCGGGTTTACAAGATTTTGTACAATATAATAATCAACCCTAAAAATGTCAACTCTGATCATAAATACATCTCTGCAAATATCATGGCCGATCGAATATTTTGTTGAGTGTCCATGCCTGTACTATGTTTCCTGCAGACAAGCAACCTAGATCTATCCACCTTTCTGCACAAAAGTTTCACCAT
Organism: Chamaecyparis obtusa; assembly: GCA_027943335.1. NCBI lineage: Eukaryota > Viridiplantae > Streptophyta > Pinopsida > Cupressales > Cupressaceae > Chamaecyparis > Chamaecyparis obtusa. The sequence goes on along the minus strand of BSBK01005154.1, from coordinate 147,982 downwards.
GAATGTTTAACTGGTACTTCTCAGGGACAAGAACTCGACCCATGATGGTTGCCCAGGCTTCATCATCATCTTCTCTTAACTGCAAATGTCCTGCAGACATCAATTTTCTAGCTACCTCACCACTTCGTGGCCTGCAGATCAAATACCGGCAAAACCCTCTGCAAACATATTCAAATTTGAATATCAATGGCTAGCCGGTCATTTTAAAACATAACCGTCGATGTCCAATGTTTCTTGGCAGACGAGCGACTTAGATCATCCTTGAAATAGTCACGAAACCTTTCAGAAAAGTTAAAAATCTAACTAGAAAGCCTCGACCAATGAGCATCGATCACGTCAGCATATTGGCATGTTTGGACCCACCTGGACTCTTCTTCCTTTTAAGTCATTCAGCGACTATGTGACTGAAGACTTCTCTTATTCATGAAACCCTTACTACCTTTACCAATTTATTTAGAGATTCAACGAACAAAGCATTTGCTAAATCACTTAGTCATTTGGAGCACCGCTAAATCATTCTATGAATGGGCGAGTATGTGAAACTTTTCAGGACTGCCAAAAACTCTATCAAACCTAGGCCTAGACCTGCCACTTGGAAATCTTTCATTCATTTCAGCCGCTTCATAGGCACACACCTCGGCACATCCCTGACATCGAACCCACTAAAGATAAGATCCTAATCTAATGGCGGGTGCAAGATCTCAAAGCCCCAGAATATTCCTTACGCTCACACACCCGCCGTAGATCCTTTCTAAGCTGGGACCCCACTGACACATCAGTCCACCTGGAAATCCTCATCATCATTCAGCGGCCAATCAAAAGCATGCATGTCAGCAATACGCGACACTGGGACCACCTGACATATCTCATTATCCTGACCAATAAGAACTTGGCAACTCACCCTGACCTAGCACCGGACCCATTGACAAGTCTGAATACTTTGGCAAATTTGACGGTTGGCGCAAGATCTCATACTCTGACAAAAACCTTTGAGAACACACGCCAACCATCAATCTTCATCTTTCTGACATCTTTGCAGGTCTTTTGACACGGTCCCACTGCGGCATCCAAGTCATTGCTATGTGGACCAATTACATTTGAGCAAGTCAGCATACCTGACAGACGGACCCATGATCTACAGAAAGAACATCGGACAGTTGTCGCTAAACCACTGACTTAAAAAGTGCACATCTTATCCTAGCAGCGTAGCAACAACCGCGAGATCCTACTATACTTTAACCTTCTGAAAGGATCAAGACCCACTGACATGTTCCAGTTCATCACTATGTGGACCAATTGGATGTGAGCATGTCAGCAAGAAAGGACCCACTGAATGAAGCTTTGACGACAAATCAAGATCGACGGTCAGCGCATGATTTGATGCTCTGACACAAACCTATGGGAACACATGCCAGCCGTAGATCTTGCTAACTGGGACCCTTGGTTATTTGAGACCGCCGAAAGATTTGAGCGACCACGTGACTGAAGGGAAGCTAACCACCCTCTGAATCACTGACTGTTATGGACTTAACCATTGAACTCTGGGCTATTACGTGAATGAGGCATTCACATAATCATCAAATAAAAGATAACACCACCGGAGAACTTAGTGGTCATGCGACTAAAGAGATATTAACATTCACCAAGTCGGAGGATATCTTGTGGTGATCGGGAAACAATCAACGATTATGAGAATTGTTGTATTCGCTAAGTCGCGGGAAGAAAAGACAACCGCCGAAAAGAAAAGGAGAACTGGCGATTGGGCTAAAAGATTAAAGCGCACATGCTAAAAAGGGGACTTAAGTGGTCGAGATAAAGTAACTGCAAATTAGAACAAAGGCTTAGGGTTTTAGGGCCTTTTGGAATTTTTTGGATGTAACGGCTAGTTTTATGAATTTTTAAACTTGTAGACCAGGGGCTTGAAATAATTGCAGAGACCAGGAAACAAAACGTGAGGCCATGAAATTTTGCAAAGTGCTTGGTAAGGCTGAAATAGGGACCTGGGACTAGGTTTAGCCAAATTTGCAAGGACATGAAAATTAGGATAACAGTTCCCCTGTTCATGTGATTTCTTAGTTGTTTGGGTTTTTTTTCTACTGGGTGTGGTTTCTGGTTTCTATTTTTTTTTTTTTGTGCTAGTTCTGGGTCTTGTGGGCTGGTTTCTAGCCTTGCTTCATTTCAGTGAACTTAATGCTTATTCCTTTCTTGTAAATCTTGTAAGTTGTTTCGGGTCCCCTTAAAACCTATTTTTACCTGCAATAAAAAATATAATTCGTAATTAAATTCTTGAATATTGCTTTCTCTTGAGCCAAATCTATAGAATTTGAGATGAACACTAATAATACCTAAGAAGTGAAAATTAGCCTTGGAGAGTACGACACTAAGACAACTTTAGTGATGACTAGTCGGATGTTCTTCACAATAGTTTGGTAATAAGATTTTTATGATTTTTTACATCTAGTTTATTGATATTTTCTTATCTATATTTTTGTTCATAATTGCAAGTACCTCTATGTTACATTTTTCTCTTTCATGTGGGAAGCAATGAGTAGATTTTATCTTTTTTATTTACACTATCGTTTGTCCCTTTTTGGGTAGAACCATAAACCTATCTTTTAGAATTTTATCATAGATGATGATTGCAACACAATGTTAAGAAAGGTAAGTGTAGACACGTAAATTTGATTAGTTTAATTAATTTGATTTATTCATTTTGTCACTCTAATATTTTTGCATTATTAATTAAATAATTGTACATAATTAAATTATTTTCTATTATTCCCTTTACCTAGTTAGATTAATTTAATTAATTTACCTATAGTATCCAAAGTTTATTTAAGTAATTAATTAGTTTGCATTCTCATTTAGATGACTAATTCCCCCTTCTATTAATTCAAACAAATAAATCTATTTGTTTAAATTCATTCACTTTTATCCATTTCCTCCAATTTGAATTAAATTAATAAATATAATTTTATTTGAGCATGTATATCCTAACCTTAACCACCCTATAACCTCTCCTACTAACTAAACCCCATTTAACTAACCCTTCTTCCATCCCATCTTATCCACTTACCCTCACATTTAACCAATCTTATAGTCCCAACCTCCCCTCTAATCTCTTCTATCGTGACCTCCTTAAATATGTACAAATTGCCAAGTTAGGTAAATTGGGAAAATAATATTTAATTAGGGTGGAAACTCTCTCAAATGGCACTATTCACTTCCACATGTCACCATTTGCATTTTACTTTTCTCTGCACCCTATCACTTTTAATATTTCTTTCCCTCAAAGAGGACAAGTAGTGCATTTAAATTAGCCTTCATCTTGTCTTCATTTCTATTTAATTCCTCAAATTTTATTCACAATTCATCCACAATATTTTATTTATTACTATAATGCGAATTTTTATCTAGAATCCATAATCTTTTATGTCGTATTACAATGATTTATTTTATTTATTTTATTTTTTATTTTTTTTAAAATCTCTAATCCATAATCTTACATATACCATCATAATATCATTTTGCACTCTCATTAGTATCCATTTTTTATCCATCTCATTATATCCTTTTGCATAATCATGAAATAGTATTGAGCACCCTTGGCAGACATAGTGAGCACACATTAAATAATCAAAGAAAAGGATAACCTTCATCAAAAGATACAATGATATTTCTTTTAATTTCTCACTTTTTTTTGTTATTCTACTCAATTTTTGATGTCCTCTTAAGTTTTTACCGGATCTTTGTTGTGTTTAGGTTGCTAATCTTTGTATTTCAGTATGTTGTATTACACACAAATTTATCACACATAGTAAGTTCACTTGTGAGCTAACAAAGGAACCTTATTTTTCTTTAAAAAATTTATTCATTTCTATTCTTGTCGACAAAACCAACTAATCTCATTAGTCAAAATAAGTAAAAACACATAAAGAACAAGAAAAAATCTTTTTACTATTTCTCTTGTAGTGTTGAGGTTGACTTGGTCTCTATTCCACATAATGTGCATACAATAAAGAAAGAATCTAGATAAAGCTTAAAAGTTAGAGAAGTGATGGCTTAACATTAATCCTTTTTTAAAACAAAAACATCTCAAATTGATGGCCAACAAAGTGAATAATATTGGCTATTAATAACTTAATCGCTATTCTTTTTCTTTACACAATTATTTTGTGTTGGGGATTTGTTTAGGTTTTATTTAGCTTCACATAATATAGGAAGTAATATGTAGGTTTAAAATTAAATCATTTTTTCATCTTTGATTTATTTAAAAATAATTTACATCAATTTTTAGTAGTTTAAATCAATATTATGCTACTTCCACCATATTCCAATATATTTATTATGTCTAGGAGAACTTCTAAACTAAAAATCCATTTCACTCTTTTTAGAAGGGTATTAAATTATAATTTAATCTATGCTAAATTAGAGCTATATTACTTATTTTTTTGTAAATAAATCAATATTTATAGTTGCAAAGAAAATTATTATAGCCTTCTTAAAATTTGGTAATGATAGACATATTCTCAGTGTGAGTTCCTCCCTTTTGAAGAGGTTCTTGCAAAAATCCTTTACAATAGGTAACATGAATATTTTTTCTTGTATGATATTTCATAAACCATAAAGCTTACAAGTAATGTTCAAGGGAGTGTTGCTAATAACTAATGTAATTCCTCTCAAATTAAATAACATTTACTCTTAAATTTATGTACATAACAAGAGGCATCCACTAATAAATAATACTTCACATTTTTAAACAATTGTATCAAATTTATTTAATGGCATAAATCAAGCACTATTTATTTTATAGAAAAATCAAATCTATAAGAATTAATATCTTGGTACCTAATCTACATAGTGTCTCACTCACATATGAAATTAACTTTATTTTATCTCCTAAATCTCACTCTTCATTATTGAGAAATATCATTAATTTATTAATGATTTCTTTATCTTTTCTAGGTGACACATGTTTGTAAATTTTTCAATTATATAATTTTATAAGATAATTAGTCACTTATTATGTGGATAACATAACAAGTAATTTTTTGAATAATAAATGCTTGCATCATTTTAGTTAACTTATGATGTATAATAATTATATTTTGAGTTGTAATATTTTTTTCCCCTATTTATCTTGAGCTTTGTATGTTGTTAGATAAATAGGAATCAATTACATTCTATTTTTAAATGAAAAAAATAAATTAATTAGAACATAAGGAAGGAGTAATGTATCTTCAAAAAGAACTTCATTATTTTTTACAAGAGAATATAAACTGAAATGTAGACCAATAAGGTTGATATTCTGTATTTTCATTGATGAACTTTGTAATTCATATAACTCATCTATAACTAGTAATTTAAAGGTACGTGATTTAATAAACTATTAATTAAATTTAGCTATATTACTTCAAATGTATTTGTCAAAGTCTAAATAATCAGATGATGATATATTTTTTCTATTTCATTTGGGTGAAAATTTTGAATCTTATTTTGTTCTCTCAATAATATAGGGTTCACTTCAATGGAGATCCTTAAAATAAAAAACATAATGGAAATAATAGCATAAGGAAAAAGACAATAAACTAATGCTAAGAAGTTGAAAAATCATAAGATAATTGATCAAGAAAAAACAAAGGTTAGGGCTTAACAACCCAAGTCCTAATGTGATACAAAAGACTTCTAAGACCTTAAAAAAATAGAAAGGAGGATAATATTGGATACAGAAGATATGAACTTAAGATAAATAACCTTGAAATATAAATAAACACATGTTATTTGCATTCCTAAAAGTACAAAAAAATTATTATAACAAAATATAATCTTTAATAAAAGATAATAAAGGTTATAATTTTGATTTGTGTGAGTATGACTATAGCATATATAACACTAAAATGGTTAAAATGTCATATTTCACAAGAAATGTAAGGGTTTTGAATATCAATGTGACATGGATGGATAATTTCAATGTAAAATATACCAAATGAAAACAAATAAATCATTAATTTCTCTCCATCTTGAAATATCATACAACTTAAATGTACAACATTACTTTTCATACCTAGTGAAAACACTATATCATTTGTTCCTTCTCATCATGAACTATCATATGACTGAAATAAGTAACATTAAAATTTATGGACTACATGAACGCTCATACTATTATCTCAACAAAACCATTGTGTATATATTTGCAGGTTACATGCGATGAAATCTGGTGGAGACATTTATAATTCATATTTATTCACACTTTAATTGTATGTAAGATGATACAATTAAATTAGTAACTTAATTAAATATGTATATATATTATTGTGTACAAAAAGATATTTACAAATTGTATATTGCATTTTCAAACCCTATACACACGATTATTATTTCATACACAAGATATTCTAAATTACATTACTTTATTTTGTACACATCAAATTGTACACTAGAACACATTATCTTATATATAATTTTCTTTTAGTTTCATCCTTGCACCCCATTCTGACATGTGTCAATGTATTGTATATTATACAAATAATAGATATGTGAAAATCTAACAAAACATTAAAAATAATTAAAACATTTTGAAAAGATAAACAATAATTTAATTTGTACAATGACTAATCATTATATTAATCGTTAGAAAGAAAGATAAATGACATTTTTTAAAATAGTAAATTGAAAAAATCATCATAAAGTGTAAAATTATTATCTAATTTTTTTTATCAAGTGGAATAATTTATTTAACTATTGAAAAAGTTAAATATTATGAATAGTATTTTTCTAAAGAGTGAAACTAGTACTAATAATACTTGACCATTAACTATAACAATAATTAGAATCTTATACGGCTACCGACACCCAAATAGTATAATAGTACTCATAATACCTGACTAAGAACTATAACAATAATTGGAATCTTGTACAACTACTGACCCCCAAATAGTATAATTGTATGACAAGACTGAATGCTCTCTATATTGACCCTGACAACATTTTGTGGACATAATTAAAACATTTTAAAAAGATAAATAATAATTTAATTTGTACAATGACTAATCATTATATTAATCATTAGAAAGAAAGATAAATTACATTTTTTAAAATAGTAAATTGAAAAAGTCATCATAAAGTGTAAAATTGTTATCTAATTTTTTTTTTTATCAAGTGGAATAATTTATTTAACTATTGAAAAAGTTAAATATTATGAATAGTATTCTTCTAAGAAGTGAAACTAGTACTAATAATACTTGACTGATAACTATAACAATAATTTGAATCTTATATGGCTACCGACACCCAAATAGTATAATAGTACTAATAATACTTGACTATGAACTATAACAATAATTGGAATCTTATACAACTACTGACCCCCAAATAGTATAATTGTATGACAAGACTGAATGCTCTTTATGTTGACCCCGACAACATTTTGCAAATATAATTAAAACATTTTAAAAAGATAAACAATAATTTAATTTATACAATGACTAATGATTATATTAATCATTAGAAAGAAAGATAAATGACATTTTTTCAAATAGTAAATTGAAAAAAGTCATCATAAAGTGTAAAATTGTTATCTAATTTTTTTTATCAACTGGAATAATTTATTTAACTATTGAAAAAGTTAAATATTATGAATAGTATTCTTCTAAAAAGTGAAACTAGTACTAATAATACTTGACCAATAACTATAACAATAATTGGAATCTTATACGGCTACGACAACCAGATAGTATAATAGCACTAATAATACCTGACTAAGAACTATAACAATAATTAGAATCTTATACAACTACGGACCCCAAAATAGTATAATTGTATGAAAAGACTGAATGCCCTTGATATTGACCCCAGCAACATTTTGCAGACATGTATTTAGAAAATTAAACCAAGGGAGCACTTCGTTTTTCTTGTGAGAAGTCCTTTGTATAATATTCTGAATACATGGCTACACCTCGCCCATCGTGGGGCAGGAATCTTCCTGGACTGATCGTTTTTTAATATTGTCAAGTATCTTCCCTCACCCCAAAGTGGGTCTGATCACGTTTCAACCGTATATGCAATAACCTTGCCATACCTAACATTCCAACAGGAGAAAAAGGTGTAAGAAAAGGAATGGTTCTAAAAGGAGATCGTGACCTAAGCAACAGCAAATGTTGATAATCCGATCTGAGTTTCTTTGCTATTAAAAGTTGCCACTAGTTTGCGCTTTCATATGGCAAGTGAAGCGCAACCCACAGAGATGGCCTCAGCTCTTCCACCTCTGCACGCAGTAGTAGCGCCGCTTCCTACTCAAGGCCATGTTAACCCTTTCTTTGATTTGGCCAAACTTTTAGCTTCGCGAGGGTTTTTCATCACTTTCATCAACACAGAGTGGATTGAGCAACGCATTTTTAGACCTCCCAACGATGCTACCGCCATCTCCCGTCAGTTGCATCAGCGAGGAATGCACTTTCGATTTCTCTCTCTTCCTGATGGCCTCCCTCCTCACCACCCTCGCCATCTGATAATCCACGAGTATTTCGAAGCAATGCACAAACTAAGCCCACCCATGGTTCGACTCCTCCAAAGCACAGCCGATGATTCCCCGCCAATAACGTGTATAATAACGGATTGTCTCTTCGCCTGCACTGAAGAGGTGGCTACGGTCCTTGGAGTTCCCCGCGTCATATTCTGGACATTTTCTTGCTCTGCGTCTATCGCCCTGGCTAATTCCCGGCTCCTTCTTGACAAGGGACTATTCCAGTGAATGGTACGATTTAACTTTCACTTTGCACGGTTATTTGCGTTCGTGTAAGTTGTAAAATATGTTTATTGTTATCTGATGTATTGTGTGCAGTGGAGGCAGCAGAGGATCCAGAAAGCCTTATCACCTGTCTGCCTGGAAATATTCCTCCAGTCCAGCCAAAGGATCTCATGGTTTTCTTCCGAAACAAGTCGGATCCAATGTTTGAAATCCTGCTATACATATCGGACAAGCAGAAGAATGCCGATTACGTGCTTGTCAATGTGTTTGAAGAACTTGAAGGTCCGGAAGCTGTAGCTGGACTCTCCAACGGGTGTCCTGCTCTTGCCATCGGGCCTGTATTTCTCCCAGAGTTCCTACAAGCGACTGGATCTTCTGTAAGCGTTTCTACAAGCCTTTGGCAGGACGATCTTGACTGCCTCAAATGGCTTGACACCCGAGAACACGCATCCGTTCTGTACGTCTCTTTTGGGAGCATGGCAGTGTTGTCGATGGAGCAATTACAAGAACTGCCTCTAGGGCTGGAGGCCAGCGAGCAGCCGTTTCTGTGGGTAGTCAGGGCTGACATAGCGGATGGACATTCCGCAGTTCTGCCTGAAGGATTTCGCGAAAGAGTTCATGGCCGTGGAAGGCTTGTGGATTGGGCTCCACAGTTAAAAGTTTTGGCTCATCCATCTGTGGGCGGATTCTTGACGCCCAACCGGTGGAACTCTACTCTGGAAAGCATAAGCATGGGAGTGCCTATGATCGGATGGCCAATGTGGGCTGAACAGTTTCAGAAAGCCAGACTTTGCAAAGAGATATGGAAGATAGGCATGGATATTGAGTCTCGACTAGATGATAACAATGTGCTGGTAACAAGCGAGGAGGTGGAGAAGGTTGTTCGAATGATGATGACAGGTGATGAAGGGAGTGAACTGAGAAAGAAAATATTGAAGCTGAAGGAAGCTGCACGCAAAGCTGTAAAACCAGGAGGTTCGTCCTACAGAAATTTGGATAAGTTTACGCAAGACATGATAGGAATAACCAACTCGTTATCTATATAAATACATGTTTCATTCGTCTCCTTGTCTATTCTTGAAATTCATGCTTTCCCGTATTCCTTGTTATCCAATATGGTTTACTTGATTTCAATGTTTGTAAGTATCGTATTGCTTTGGGGGAGGTAACTCAAAAATGTCTTCTTAGGAAAGAGTTACCATCGGCAGGTATGGTATGCTGCTTTGTAACATGCCCTTATCCTCTCACTTTAGAGAAATGTGAAAGGTCGTTCCCGTACATGCTGGGTGCCCACCTTGTAGCCTTACTCTTTCTTTTCTTTTTTTCTTTTTGTTTTTTTTATTCCACTCAGTATAAATATTATGCTTGTGGAAACTAATATGTGATTTTTTATAAACATGTATAAATTTAAAATCTTTTTTTAATTATATGATTTTGATTTCTACTACAAATAATATGTAATCTAATGAAAAATATTTTAATAAGACTATCAAGAGAATTTTGGAGATTTAATGAAATCTAATTTTCAGCTAACTCATATAATTATTCCATCTGAGTTAATCAGAAAATGTTCATATGTCATAATATATTTTAAAAATGAAAATCAAAAGAGATAATGTATTCCTCACATAGTAGATAACAAATCAAGGAGAAAGAGGGGAACTTTGGATTTATAGGGAGAATCCAATTTCCATCTAACTCATGTACATGTTCCACTAGAGTCATATCGAGATGCATTCCCATTTCATAACATATTGTAGACATAGAAGCCAAAAGAGATAATGGAACCCTAAAATTATAGAATACTTTTCATAGCCTAAGATTTAGATATGAAACTTGGGGCATGTTATATGGATACAAATTATAATGTGCATTTAAAAGCCTAGTAAGGGAAATGAATATATCAAATCCCACATACAATCAAATGGAAGTTAGTTATATTTTGAACACCTAATAATATGATTCATGTAGTAAAGTGTTATAGTGTCAATTAGGATGGATAGTTTTCTAGTCAGAATTTTGTAAGTGAAGTTCAATACAACTCCCTTTAAAATGTGTTAATTGTAAAGAATGAGTAGATCATAAGGAAAGGACATTAAAATAATCTTGTGAAAAATTTAAACTAAAAAATAACTCCAAAGAAAATAAAAATAAAAAGTATAGCCTTGAAATGGATTCAAGAAGTACCCATCAAACAAATTCATTCCATATCTATCATCTCATAATTTTTTCTTTTCTACCTTTAATATATAGAAGTTAAAGTGCCACATGAAGATGATAGATCTTTCATTTACCATATTATTTTTTTCCTTGTAGAATATTGATGGTATTATCTATTGAATGAAGAAACCAGTTTAATAGTTTTATGTATTATTTTTATTAAAGGAAAATTTGTTTCGAAGGGACCACAAACCTTATTATAAAACAAAAATATCGGGAAAGAAACTAAATGCTACCCATCTATTGGAAACCAATAAACAAAAAACATATAAATAGGGGATCAAAGGCACAATGTCTATACACAATTCTCAACAAGCTATCATTTTTATGAATATTTTACTCATTAATACTACATTCCTTGTTCACAATATTTTTAATGGGGGCAGCCCTCTTATCCTTGCTTTAGAGTTTGGTTGCAGGATTGGGGAGAGAGACTATTTCTTTGTCCCTCTCAATAGTACTTTTGTCATCAACATAAACTTTCTTGGTAGATTTAACACTACTAGTGGGAGAGGCCAATCTTCCTTTAGGAAGACCTTATAGGACTTTAGCTTGAGCATTGAAATTCTTAAGGCCCTAAGTACTATTCTCCATGATCACATTACTTATTGCACTAACTAGCCTCAATTTTTCCTAGATAGAAGCAATTCATTCCTCCAAGTTCTTAATTAGAAGCTCACAGTCCTCCTTTAACTCTTTGTTACACTTTGTGAGTGCATCAATACTAGTGTTTATCTTATCAATTCCTTAGGTAGGAGGAGAATAAGTTAATTTTTCTTTTAAAGTATTAATATATACCACTATTTATACAAAATAGAGTATTATGGCTATCTATCACATCTTTAACATTTTTGTTTATCTTTACAGTTTCTTTATGTGAAGAGCCATTCTCAATAAGGGTGTCTTTACCCAAATTTAAAGGAATATCAATATGAATCCCCACATTAAAATCACCAAAACTCAAAGACTATAAAATTGGGGAATGATGAGTGTGGTCAACATCCTTATGTGAATTCTTTTTTAGATTCTTGATTCTTGAAGACTTTCTCTCCCTCCTCTGATTTGGACCCAAAAATAGTTTTCTCTTTTCCTTAAGAAGAAATATGAGATTTTCTTAGTTCCACTTGCACCACAATCCCTCAATCAACAATATCATCTTTCTTCTTAGAATCTATAACTAGCTAACCATCCCCAAAACTCATGAGTTAAGTACTTGAGGAAAAAAAGAGAGATGACCCTTTAGACCCATTCGAACATCTCAATTTGAATCTTGAACTAGTATCCACCATAGTTTGCGCTACCACCATTTCAAAAACTTTGAAACAAAAAAATTAATTTAGGTAGTTAATAATTTAATTTAAAACCTTTCATATATTTATATAAATTATTTTCTATAGTGTTATTTTAATATATTAAGTTTTATTTATATATTCGAATTAATAGTATTAATTATTTATATTTGTTTACTTAAATGACTAATTATGTATGGTAGTTGTCCTCATTTTGTTATTTACAATAATGCACCTTTTCTTAGAATAGTGAAAAAAACTACCATATCTTTATTTAGTAGTAAAGATGAGTATATTAGCTCATGATAAACATTTTAAGATGTTATATGAACTAAAATTGATGGAAGATTGATATAAATAAGATAATTAGCCAATAGGCTATTGCTAGTTGAAAACCACCAGAATTTATTATGTTGGATACCTGAAACCTCAAGCTTAAAATAATTTAATTCAATTTTTTTGCATCGTATAAATGGATTTTTTATCATATGGGTGAAAAATGAATTTATGTTCCAGAGATTTTTTCCTCTACTTTTTTGTGATCATGTACAGGATGTGTGCACCTCAAATGCTTATGTTCTTTTTGGGCATGTAATTCATACATACTCTACAACTTGTAGTTGGGAAAGCCAGGTAAATAATGATGGATAAAATAATAAAAAACCTTTGAAATAGTACTCTTAAGATTACTCTAATTGAATAATGATTCAAATCTATTTCATGTAGTAGTGAGAAAGAGTTTATCAAGATCACTTGTTCTTGCACTGGGCATCTCAAAACAAATTGAATGTAACTTAAATATGGAGGTTTCATTGCATCTTCCATTTTCACATGATATCTACAAACTTTCGTGTCTATTTAAATTTCTTCTTGTAAAATTTAATTGAGATTTAGAAATTGATAGTTGATTTAGGGATAGGTTGGAATCTATTGTTATGATTGAGATCTTTGAAATGCTGTGAGTTCATCCCCTTTGCTTCAAATTTATGCTTCCAATTTGTTGTGAATTTTTTTTTGTAAAATAGTAAAACAAAGTGAGTATAGGTTATATTGCAAAATCTTACACAAAATATCTTTTTCATCAACATCAAATGTATGAACCAGAAGGATATGATGGAAAATGATATGGTTGGGGAAGATGAAAAATTTGAGGAGGTGAAATAAATTATGGATTGTAGGTGTTTTTGTGCATCATGCTTGTCATGCACCATGCCTATTTTCAAAGGTATTTATTTTTCTAACACATACTCGAAGTTGGCCCCTCAGTTGGTGGAGAGAGTGTAAGGCGATGGAGAAGAGAGTTAAAAACCTACAGTTTAAGTGTAGAAAGTACTTCATTAACATATTAAAGAAGCTTCAAATTATGATGAAGATTCACAGATAAAATGAAAATGAATGTGTAACATTGCATCCACCCTCTGCATGTAGCTCCTATGTATGTATGCAAAATGTGGAAGCATAAACAAGCCACATGAACTATTGTACAAAATTCCACATTGAAGTGTGTGCCTTGAAATTAATTTGGAGTGGATTAGATTAGGGTAAATAGAGATTTAATATTTCCTTTTTAATTAATTAAGGTTTATTTGTTTCCATGTTCTCTCTACAAGACAAATACATATGTTTTAGTTATTTGTGACCATTCTAAGCTTTGTTTTAGTTTGTCTCTTTTAGAAATATTCTTTCTAAAATTTGCTCATTTTTTTCATTAGGGCTGAGTTTATTGGTAGTAGAACATAATTTGGACAAAAAAAATGCAAGTCTATCCTTATTTCAATGAGTTTTTTCCCTAAACATTTAGATATTTTAAAAATCAAAGAAATTATCTATCTAAAAATAATGTTTAGATAATATTTAAAATATTTTTCCTACAAAGTCTCTCAATTTTTGCTCATTAGTATCATTAACAATACAACACAATTTATACAAAATCTTGATGAAATTCATTTGCAATGTTTTAATTTTTATAAGAAATTGTAAGGCGCTAGACCATTTTAACTTTGTTAGATTTCATTAGATATTTTTTTTGCTTTGACATAATACAATTACCTTTTTTTAGAAAAAAATTATTTTGTCTATTAACTTTAAAGATCATTATTTTATCACTTTATCTTTGGTTATTTTCACATATAATATTATTATAAAACCTATTGTTAGATCCTCATTTTTTCCCTCACTTAAATATAGGATGAAAAATGAAAGGCAATTCAGGCATCAATGTGTTGGTCATATAAGATAGGCTTTCAAGTATTAAGTAACTATTGTAGTGAGTGGATGCTTAAATAGTGAAAATAATATCTTGTTTTGATTAAGTGAAACAGGTTTTACAGGGTTCTTAAAACCCGTAACATCTTAAAATATAGCAATAAAGAGATCAAGTCTTAAGAAAGAAAAAACAAACAATGAAACAGGCCACAAGTAGGCTGAGAGACAAGCTAAAACTAAGATGGAACAATCAAAATAGAGCAAAAAAGATACATGGAAAAAGCACCAGGAGGAAAGGTTCCTGAGCATTACTATAACATTGGTTTTGAGAAGATCCATCTTCTCTGCCACCTCCTTGATCTTCTGAATGTTGTTGGAGTCTTCTTCATCCTTATTCTACTTTGACATCACCCTAGTTCTCTTACTCAAACCTTCATTGGGATTCTCCTTTTTTTCTCTTTAATAATAGGCACATCCTTGCCTTCCATATTTTCTTCCATTTTGTCTATGATCAATTTGATGTGCTTGTTTGAGGACTTCGAGATGTTGAAATTCTAGTTAGGAATACCTTTGAGGGTGTCCTCAAGGATCTTTATCTTATCCTCCATCTGGTTAATCCTTGATTCCAAGCAATGAAGATCTTTAGTGGCTTTGTGATCCTTGTTGTTTTTTATGCCTTGGATTTTTTCCTTGAGGTCTCCAAGTTCATGAAAGAGCCATTTAAATGACTTGAACTAGTCCAACATACTGCTCTTTGCATTGTTGAGAAGATTTAGCTTTATTTCTCTTGTCACTGAGGATGACCAGAGTAGGGGCTATCAGGTCCTCCTTCTAGATTCTCCCATCTATATCCTTGAGGATTTTGGGGTTCACAACTTCCCTGATAATCCCCATTCGTATAGTGTTCATGTTGAAATTATGCCACATTTTTTCACCTTGCTAGAGTCATCACTGTAATACTCCCCTTTGGACTGGTTCTTATCATCTGAAAAGTTATGTGGGTTTGGGGAGTGGGTTGAGGGATCATCCATGTCATCATTAGGCACTTGAGTATTAGGGTCCTGAGTCTTTTTGTGGGATCCAAAAGGAGGAGGGGGAGTGTAATCTTTGCTAATGGCTAGATCAACATAAAGACGACTAGAGCATTCCCCCTTTGAATTATTTTTCTTCCCCATGGTGTGTTCCCTATTCTTCCTAACCTCACCTTTGGAATTATCCACCTCATCATTAGTGTTTATATCTTCCACATTGTCATTATACTCCTCTTCTGAGGAGAACTCCATTCTAGCCTTCTTTTTGAGGGGCTTTTCTTTTCTAACCGAGCTCATAGTTCTCTTCTTAGAGGAAGAGCCTTGTTTCAAGTTTTTTACCTCTTCATCCTCATGGTCCTCTAAGTGAATTCCCACACTATTATTGAGGTGTTGGTTGTCCGTTTGGTTTCAACTTGCAGGTTTACACTATGACTGACAATTTAATGTCATTGACTATATCACCACTCCAAAGTCTGCAAGTAAAAGGGCCAAATAACAAGGATCAAAGAGATCCTCCTACACTTTGAGCCAAGATTCTTAGGCAGGTGTACCCTTGAATCACTTCTTGAAAGGAATCACTAACTAATAGACAATTAAACCCCTTACTAATTGATTAAAGATTTTATCATTTAAATGTGTGTGTGTGATTGATGATGATGGACTACTTCCAAAGAATAGATCAGTGCCTTAACCCAGGGCAAAGAGTCACTTGATAACATATATCAACTAAAACCTTAACTCAAACACACATGAACTCAATGTAAGTGCTTTTCCTATTA
Source organism: Chamaecyparis obtusa (assembly GCA_027943335.1). Lineage (NCBI taxonomy): Eukaryota > Viridiplantae > Streptophyta > Pinopsida > Cupressales > Cupressaceae > Chamaecyparis > Chamaecyparis obtusa. Next base: position 131,709 of record BSBK01005154.1, on the reverse strand, counting down.
CTCCCCTCACTCCCAAACCTGATCATTAAATTCCAATCCAACAATGAACCCACTGAAATCACCCTAAAGGCTTTAATCCCAACTTTGTTAGGAACTCCAAGCTGATCTCACAATACTCTTTGTTTACCATATGCTAATCCACCTTATGAAATTAAATTATATGAGTTCACAATCAAAACAAGAAGACAATCATTAATTTGAGAAAGGAATTCAACTGTATTCTTATTAACTTCAAAATCAATACATTACCAAAATGATAAATGCTAGGAACAAAACACAAATCCAAGCTCTCCTTGTTTAGTATAATACCATCAACAACCAAGGACCAAATAGAAATTTTTGGAACCCCTACCAAATAAAAAATACAACAATATATACCCCCTAGTCATCTTGAAATCCCAAAATAGGATGCAACAAGCTACATATGACTAGGGTTAGGGTTTCACCCACCAGAACAACTAGAAACAATCAAAAATTTATTACAGGGATGGAAACCCAAGCGATTAGAATAATCAAATCCAAGAATGATCTTAATTTATGTAGAATATCAGAGTACTGTATCGGAGATCATGAATCTACCATGCTAAACAATTTGATTATCCACCTGCAACATACCTCGAGCAAGTGACCACCTACATTTTCAATGTACAAACCTTCTGCAATTAATCATCAGACACCCTGAACCACACTGCAATAGTCGGCAAAACCAATTCTACCAGATCCAGCTGCAAAAGCATTCAATTTTGGTCCTTTCTGTCCCAGAAAACCCTCTAAGAATTTTGAATTTGAATTACAATGGCTACCCCGACAAAGTTTAAAATGCGACCATCGATTCTGTTCATTTCTCGGTAGATCTGGCAGCTTACATTTAATCTCACAACAGTCACGAACCCCTTTGATAAGTCTTCAACCCAATCAGCATACCATAGCCAATAAGAATCAAGCACATCAGCTCCATGTAGCAGATAGGACCCACAAAGTATAAGCCTTTAAATCAAATGGTCGTCGCATGATCGCATGGCCTGAAAAGATTCCATGTGATCATGTGACATTTGTAGATCCTACCACACTGGCAGCCCCTAAAAGATTCAGGCCCATTGACACATCCATCACATACTCCAGCTTGACCAATCAGAAGCCACCAACTATGAATACCTGGCATGTGGACCTGCTTGAAAAGAAATACTTCATCACAAAAGGAAATCAACGACAGGGCATCTTGGCATACCTGTGACATAGTCTATAAGAACTTATGTCTGTCATTGATTTTCTAACAATGCCAGGATCCTCTGAAAAACTTGAAAACTAGGTCCTATTGACAATTGCCAAAGTATTAATACATGGACCAATCACATACTGCGATTTGTGCATATGTGTCATTATGGACCCACAGTTTGAAGCATTGTCATAAAGTAAGATCAACGGCCATCACAATTTCGCATAGCTCTGAAACATCCCTTGCGCTTTAGTGACAACTGTCAGATCGAGATGGTGTCAGAGAGATTGTGCCCGGGAAATAAAAAAAGCTGAAACATTAGGAAATATTTAACGCTGGACTTAGGAAATATTAAAGTTGATAGACTTAAGAAAAATATTTCGCTGGGCGCTAGACTTAGGTAAATATTTTAAGCACATGTGATTTTAGGAACTTAAGTGGCCCGAAAAGGTAATGTTAAAATAGAACAGGGCTAGGGTAAAACAAAGGGTTTCATGCAACGACTAGATTTTTAAAATTTTGAACTAGGACTTAAGGCAAGAGACCAGAAGCCATGAAAATTTTTCTAAGTGATAACAGTGGCTCTGTCTGGGGATGTATGCCTCCTGCAGGCATAGCAAAGATCTATAATCACTGGTTAAAGCAGACCATCCCACTAGAAAAAAATTGACAATAGAGAGCAATAGGACCAAAACTCTACAGACCAAGACAAAACAGGACATGGGCAAGCAACTTTACAAAATTTACAGAATGTACAGACCTAACTACTATTCATGGAAAATAGAATACCTTCAATTGAAGTATTTCTTCAAGAATTGTCCATGAACTGGCAATTCTTGAACTTCACCATTTAACTCTTTCACAATGTATGAATCTCGACCCCATTTCTCATGAATTAGATATGGCCCTAGCCAGATTGGATCAAACTTACCATGTTTTCCTTTATCCTCCAATTTGGCATTCCAAATTACCACCAAATCACGAGGTTCAAACTTACTCTCAATAGTTTTCTTGTCATACAAATTCTTAACCTGTAACTGCAATTTGACATTTCTTGCAACTGACTCTCTTCTAGTCTCATCCAGCCTAATGAGGTCTTCAATTCTCAACTGCATCTCATCATCTATATCATCATCATATAATTACACAAATTTATACATTTCCAGTAAATTATTCTGAGCCATTCTTGCATGTATTCCATATACTAGGTCAAATGGTGCACAACCAATTTCCCTCTTCACAATTACCCTAGCAGCCCATACAACTAATGGCAGTTTTGAATTCCATGCCTTCTTATTTTTTTCAAGGTTCCTCCTGAGGATCTTAATCAAACTCTTATTAGTAGATTCTGATTGACCATTTCCTTGTGGATGATAAGGTGAGGAATTTGACCTCTGGATTCCTAGACCTTTGCAGAAGTCCTTATATTCAGCAGACCTGAAGCACATGGCATTGTCACTTACTATTCTCTCAGGGCACCCAAACCTTGTAAGTGTTATACACTAATTTTTCTCCTTTGTCTCAAGCTCTCATAGTCTTGATAACCTAGTATAACATGGGAATCATCTCCAGGTTGTGGGACCTATGCTAACTGAGATGAGACCTCCAGGTTCTAGGCTAGTTCCTCTTGGATAATCACCTTAATTTTCTTCTAGACATGAAAAGTAAATCTTTTGGGAAAGGGATAGAAGGAGTGCTTAAAAGGAAATGACTAGAAAGCAAACTACCTACTAGGTGATGCACCGAAATTAGGGTTTGGATCTCAGTATAGAGGAATGTAACCAATGAAAGGCTTAGGTCTAGTAGATCACAACTTACTAAATAGGCTTGCATAAGTATTTCATAGAAGGGTCTGAACATAAGACATAATTTATGACCTGCAAGTAGACATTCACTTCTGCAACTCGGTGTAGGAATGAGACAAGACTGTTAGGGAGTTGAAGTATGCCCACAAAAGCATCTAAATTAGATCAAACACACTAACACACAAAATCACAAAAATTAAGAGGGATCGGGAACCCTAAGTTGTCATTAAAAAACATACATATACTTTGATCCAATAAGAGATGACCCAAACAAGGAAGCATAGGGACATGAAGGATTGTCACAAAATACCTCTACAATATCTAAATAATCAATGGGAGAAATACAACTGTATAAGCCATAGGGTAGAGATGATACCATAGATGACCTTTAAGAAAAATGAAATTTTTCTACAATTGTCCAACTCTGAGCTCAAATGCTCCAAAAATACAATATATACATACTCAACTGCACGCATACAGGAGTTAAAAACCTAACTAGGGTTTCATGGATTTTACATTAGAATAATATTAAAACCCTAACTGCCGTCAAATCTGATCATGAATGTATCTCTGTAATACTTATGGATGATCAAATATTATGTTCCCATCTCTATACTGCATCAACTCACGGACAAGCAACCTGGATTCATCTACTTTCCTTCAGAAAGTCTCCCCATGAATGCTCAAACTGGTACTTTTCTGAGACAAGAATTGACCCATGAAAGCCGCCTAGACTTCCTCATCATCTTCTTTCAACTAAAAATATCTTGGAGACATAAATTTTCTAAGCTACCTCGCTGCTCACGGCCTGTAAATCAAACACTGGCAAAAATCCTCTTAGACACATTCAAATTTGAATTGCAATGGCTAGCTGATCATTTTAAAATGTGACCGTTGATATCCTTTGTTTCCTAGCAGATGAATGGCTTAGATCTATCCTGAAATGGTCACAAAACCCTTTAAAAATTTTGAGTCCATATCAGCAAATTGGACCAATGAAATTTTAGCATGTCAGCACGTTTAGACCCACCTTGAATTTTCCTCCTTTTAAGTCATTCAACGACTACGTGACTAAAGACTTCTTCTCATTCATGAAATCCTTTGGCTTACCTTGGTTTGGTTAAGCAATTCAGCGAACAAGGCTTTTCGCTGAATTGCTGGGTCATTCTAATAACCCTGGTTACATTAAGCGAACAAGAGGAATCCCTTTATTTGCTGATTTGCAGAATACTTCCTTAACCACTCATGAGAACTCTGGGTTACATTTGGAAAACTAGTGACTGAAGACAATCCCTAGGTCGTTGAGAACTTTCTACCTTTTCCAGTTTATTTAGAGATTCAGTGAACAAAGCGTTTGCTGAATCGTTAAGTCATTTGGAGCACCGCTAAACTACTATGCGAATAGGCGAACACATGAAACCCTTATCAAAACCACCAAACATAGAGGACACTAAATTCCCTTAGTCGCCAAATTGCCAAATCACTCACCTAAAAATCCTATGATTGGATGGTGGGTGCAAGATCTTATACCTCTGACACAACCCTTTAGATTATATGCTAACCGTCGATCCAATGAGATATCAGAAGCCCCAACCACTGAAAGAACTTGGTCCCACTAACAAATAAGCTAACTCAGCACATGTGGACCAATCAAAATATGCCAACTATGCACACCTAGCATTGGACCCACTATAAACTTGGCATCTAATCAGACGACTGCCTTAAGATCGCATGGCTCTGATAGATTCTTTCATATCATAAGACAGTCATCGATCCTCTTTTAAGATAGGCCCCACTGATGAATCTCCACATCATCAACCGCTAATGAATCAAAAGCTTCCAAATCAAAAGATGTTGAAGTGGACCCACTCAACCTTTGAAACACTACATGGGAAGGAAATCAACGGTCGTCGCAAGATCTTATAGCTTTGACAGATTCCTTGCAAACTTATGAGAGCCATCCGATCTACTTGACTGGGACCCCATTCTGACAAATCTCCCTGATACCAAATTTACAACTAGTCTCATCCCCTTATGACTCAGAAGATTCCATGAGATTATCAGACAACCGTCAGATTAGAATCTTCACCGCTACCTACAGAAATAAGCCCACTTTGACCTAGTGATTCAGCAAATAAAGGCATTTTCTATTCGTGAGATACTTTGAAGAACTATGCTTAAGTCAAATGAGTACGTGAACAAAGAGATTTCGCTAATTCACTGAAACATGCATAAACTTAGGGTTACAATCAGTGAATGCCTAATTGAAGGAAGCTAACCGTTCACTGAGTTGCAGACCGTTTAGACTTGACCGCCAAATATTTCATGATTAAGAGGATTGTTGTAGTCGCCGATTCGCCAAAAGGAAGGACAACTGGCAGGAAAAATAAGAGAACTGGCGACTGAGGAAAATATAAAGCACACATGGATTTTTGAAAACTTAAGTGGCCATGATAAAGTAACGACCAAATAGAACATGGTCTAGGGTCTCTTAGGGTTTTTTGACATAACGACTACTTTATGAATTTTTTGACCTGTAGACCAGAGAGTTAAAAGATTGCAGAGGCCAGGAAATGAGAGATAAATTCATGAAAATTTTAGGGATGCCTGGCAAGGTGAAAATAGAGACCTGGCGATAGGTTTTAGCCAAATTTGCATGTACATGGAAATTAGGGTAACATTTTGGTGATTTTTGTTAGATGTCAACCTGCTAGACATGGATCAGTGGCCTTGACATATCCATTGGGCATGGGGTCATCAAAACTAAAAAATTCTCACAAGGAGACAGAACTGGAACAAAGGGACAAAACCTATGCATAGACACTTCTTGAAAAGTAGGAACTAACTTAGAAAATAGGGAAAGAAAGTAGGGAAACTTATTTACAAAAATTTACAGAGAGGGGTTAACCTCAAAATGGGCTTCAAGTGGAAACCATTTACTAATATTGGCAAGGTATTTCCTTCAAGATTTGATAGCTAGAAAGCATTGGATCCCTTGCATTCTATGATTATAAATGGTCCACCCCAAAATGAGTCAAATTTTGTATGCTTGCCAGGTCTGGATCTGAACTCATCCCATTTGAGGACTACATCCCCAACCTTGAAATTTCTGACTCTGACACTCTTGTCAAAACTCCTCTTTGTTTGAATCTGATGGAATTCCATATCTTGCATTGATTTGTCTCTGATTTCTTCTAATTCCATCAACTGAGCATACCTAACCTGCAAGGGATCTCCTTCTTCAAATAGGGCATACTAAGTGGCTAAGTCCAGAGCTGGCAATTCAATTGAGATAGACAACTGGGCCTCTCTACCATATACTAACATATAAGGAGAATTTCCAATGATTTTCTTTGCGGTGATTCTATCTAACCACACTGAAGACCTGAGTTTGGTATGCCAATCCCTCTGATTGTCTTGCAGAGTCTTCTTGATTATCCTAATCAAGTTCTTATTTGTTCATTCAGCCAAGCCATTACCTTGGGGGTAGTACTTTGAGCTGGTATTCAGATGGATGCCATTTTTGACTACCCACTCTGAGATTTTGAGGCCTGTGAATGCCAATGCATTATCTAAAATTATGGAGTCAGGAGTGCCAAACCTATGAACTATATCATCATAAAAGCTTAGGACAACACTCTCATTGGCTTCTTTTAAAGCAATTGCTTTTGTCCATCTAGTGAAATAATCTGTTGTAGTAATTATCCATCTGTGGCCTACACTAGATGGAGGATTGATCATGCCAATGAAGTCTATGCCCCACTTCATGAAGGGTTGCTCTGTTCTGACTAGCTGTAGGGGCAAGGATGCAACCCTTTCTTTTCCTGCAAACATGGCACACTTGATGTGTTTCCTCACATACTCATGACTATCCTTAAAGATAGATGGCCAATAGTACCCAACCCTCATGATTTTAAAAGTAGTAGTCCTAGGGGAAAAGTGACATCCAGAAGGTCCATCATGAAATTCAAATAGGACATCAGCTATCTTTTCTGAATCTATGCATCTTAAAAGGGCACCACTGTGATCCTTTTTGAAAAGAACTTCATCAATCAGCACAAAAGGAACATATTGTAATCTATAATACCTTCTTTTTTCTGAATCCAAACTTGCAAGACATTGCCCTATCTTCAAATAATTTATCATATTAAGCAACCAGCTTGTTGCCTTGGCTTGTTCTTCTATAGAATGCACCACCAGAGATGCATCTATTTATTCCAATTTCTTTGAACTTTCATCTCCTGCCAAATGCTCACAAAGACCTCTTCCTCTAACTAGTTTGGTGGTTTGAATATCTATGTCATATTCCATCACCTTGGTGATCCAACTAGCTCTTTTCTCATTTAGGTCCTTGGAAAGAAAAAAATCTTTGACACTTGGATGAGTAACTTTCAAGTGTACCTTGCTATGGGTCAACAGATATCTGAAATTTTTAAGGCTCTTTACCATAGCAAGTACATGTTTCTCTATAAAAGAGTATCTCTACTCATACTCTTCTAAACCTTTTCTAAAGAAAGCAATAGGTTGCTCCAATCCATCTGAATTTTCTTGGGTCAACATTGCAGATATAACATCATGACCTCCATAAGCATAAAGGATAAAATCCTTATTGAAATTTGGGTTTAGGAGGGTAGGGGCTTCTGTTAAGGCCTCCTTGATAGCTTGGAAATTGACTCTCCCTTCTTTGGTCCAACTAAAAGATGAACTCTTCTTTAGCATGGCTGTCAAAGGCTTGAGTAAATCTGCAATGTTAGGCAGGAACCTCCTAAAAGAATTAATCTTTCCTATGAAAGATTGAAGACTTTTCTTGTGATGTGGCAATGGTAGCTCTAAGATGGCTGTAATTCTCTTAGGATCCACTATAATTCCTTCTTTAGATACTACATATCCCAACAATTTTCTTTCATGAACTACAAACACACATTTCTTGGGATTAAGAGATATCCCAAACTCTCTACACCTTTCAAAAATCTTCCTCAAATGTTTGATGTGGTCGACTGCATGCTTTGAATAGATAGTTATGTCATCCAAGTAAACCAATACAAATTTGTACATAAGGCTTTTAAAGGCCATATCCATTGCCTTTTGAAATGTAGCACCTACATTTGACAAACTAAAGGGCATCTTTTGATATGCCATGGTTCCCCACTTGGTTGTAAATGTAGTCTTGTATTGATCCTCTTCATTAAATAGGATCTAATTGTATCCTAAATAGCCATCCAACAGTGAAAATCTCTCAGATCCAGACACACATTGTTAGATTTGTTCCATAGAAGGAAGTGGATGGCAGTCCTTTAGTGAGGCCCTGTTAAAATCCCTGAAGTCAACGCATAACCACAGCTCCCCATTCTTCTTCTTGATAGGAACAAGGTTGGAAAACCAACTAGTATGCTTGATGGGGTAGATGATACCACTTTCTATTAGTTTGAGTACTTCCTTATGCATAAGTGGCTCAAGCTTGGGATTAACAGGCCTTTGCTTCTGCCTCACTGGTTTGGCATTTGGTTCTAATTCAATGGTGTGCTGAGAAAGGGATGGATCAAAACCCTTGAGGCCTTCATATTGCCATGCAAATATATCACTGAACTCTTTGAATAACTAAGTGTAAGCTTGCTTCCCTAATTCAGTGTTTACTTTTCCAAATTGTAGGCTCTTACCTGGTTCCAACTCTAGTTCAACACAATGTTCTTATTGAACCACCAGGCTAGCTTTGCTTTTCTTAACTTCATCATCCTTGTTGAAGATAGTCTCTAATGTAACAAGACCTCTAGGCATCTTATTGGACTTCAGTTGTATCACTTGATCACCATAATTTTGTGATAGCCTATCTTGATTGTGTTCTAAAAAAACATCTTCTTCAAACAAGAACTACAGAATTTGTTCATCACTGTCAAACACATACCAATTAACATCATTATCAAGAATACATGGTCTGATAGTCACTTTGATATGCTATTGATCCCCTTCTTTTGAGATGCTATTTGGAATGTCATACTGAGATCCAACAATAGCTAACCTATCTGCATTTTGAATGAACTTCCTAGGGATAGCAACAATATTGAAAGCACAAAAATCTTCAATGGCATCCCAAACTCTATGTTTGTATGCTTTCATGGTGTCATTCTTGGTTGCACTTATCCCGCTCACTTGGCTGACAACTAACTCACTGTCACCATAAACTTTTAAGGCCTTAAGCCTTCTTTTCCTAGCCCACTCTAGTCCATTAACTAGACTTTCATACTCTGCAGTATTGCTAGTGCAAGAGAAACTGAATCTAAAGGTAGTATAATAATTTTCTCCCTTTGGGGACACTAACATAGCACCACCACCAGAACCATGTCTACTTCTAGCTCCATCAAAAAATAGTTCCCAAACCTGATTGCTCTGATTCTCTAAATCAATATCTTCTTTAAGAAGGCTTGGTTCTATGGCTCCACTTTCTTCTATCAAATAACTTCCCAAACCAAAATCCTAAACAAGATTTTCTTGGGCCTCTGAAGCTCTCTCATCTATAAGAATATCGGGGATACTCTCTATCTTTGTTCTTGCTTCACTAATAGTTTGGAAGTCACTATCATCAAATATAGGGAAGTTTACATTGATGGTATTGGACACATAAGGTTCTATATGGTGTGCTACTAATGGTTATGACTTAATGGTAACCTTGATCCCATACCTTGTATGAAATAGCATGTGAGACGAGTCAGAAGATAGATAACCTCCTATCTTAGTTGTAAACTCCCTTGAAAGACATATAGCAAATAATGAAGGGAGATCTATGATATATATATCAAGGAGGATGGAAAAATTAGCACTAGCATGAAGGATCAGACTGGTATCTTTAGCTACACCTATAGTATTGACTAAGGACCCATCAAGTTGTGTGACTTTCTTTTGGAAGGGTTCATATTTTAGTCCTAATTGGTCAACTACTTTCTTGGGCATTACAGTGCTAGTAGCTCCACTATCTACCATGCAATTATGTACTAAAGATTTTCCAATAATTAGAGATACATAAAAGGGAGGTGGCTTTGATTTCCTACCTTGAATGACATTGCCTTTGGAGTTACTACTTGGAGCCTCCTTTTCTTGATCAGTGTTAACCAACACTGGCTTTACAACTTCTTTTGTAGGTTGAGGAGTTGCCACTTCTGTCATGGCCTTCATCAAAATTTTAGGCTATCTGGGAAGAGCCAAGGAGTCCCACATGGACATGGTGACATTGACCTTCTTCATGTTATCTACAATATTAAACAGTGTCATAGTGTGTACTCTTTGTTGTACTTTTACCATGATGGGTTCCACCTCTTTTGGAATTTGGCCTTCTTTGCTTGTAATCATAGGAGCCTCCTTAGGTATGATGGGAGTAGCTTGTTGTACTAGGTCTACAGATGTAGTGGCTTTGGCATTGGAATCTTCTCTCTCCATGTCTTGAGCTCTTCTCTTTGCTCTTGTATAAGCAACAAAAGTAGCTTCATCATTGACCCCATTGAAGTCTAGTTGCTCCCAATTGAAAAGAGTAGTCTCATTCTCTTGTGATTCTTGTTGAGGAAATAACCCACTGGATGGAACCTCTGATTGAGTTTGGGAGGCATTTTGAACCATTAGAGCTTGGTTCATCCATCCATTTGAACATGTAGACTGATTGTGAGGCTGATTACAAGGAAAGCACCATTCATTCTCCATGGCCATATTATTTTGACTAGGAACCATATCCCTCATTGGATTTGCAGAATTTAGAGGTACAGGGTTATATGGTTGTAATGGTCTCTGATTGAAGCTTTTTCTTTGTCCTTGATAGCCTCCTTGGTATGGTGGCCTATTTTGTTGATAAGGCTGTCCTTGATTTTGATATTGCTGATTAGGACCTTGGCCTTGTGGCTAAAATGATGGTCTAATTCCTTGAACTTGCTTCTTTATATTTGTGACCTCTTTAGTCAAGGACTGCAACAAATTTGTCATCTATTGCTTACTACTTTCTTGGCTATTCTTTATCTCTTGCAGCTCTTGAGAGAAACTAGCTCTCAGCTCTTGACTACTGGTACTAGCTTGGGGTGCTAATATGGTGGGAATAGGGGTAAATGTGGGTACTTGGGCAGGTGCAATGGGTTGAAGGCTAAGAAAAATGGGCATTGGAGGTCTTCTAGCAATCATACCTGCTTGGATTAAACAATTTTCAGCCCTGACAGCTATGTCAAAAGCTTGGGGTAAAGAAGTTCCACCGATAGACTGGATCATGATAGAAATTTGACCATTTAGACTTTGCAAGTAGTATAGGAAAGCATGGTTAGCTGATGGCCTTACTAAGACTGGGATTCTATTCCATGTTTTGAGGAACCTACTATTGTAATCTATCATTTTCTCTTGAGGGTCTCTCTTAATGGTTGTCAACTGCTCAACTAGAGACAAGTTATTTGATTTATCCTCATAATGTTTACTTAATGCATCCCCTAACTCATCCCATGAAGTAATAGAACCAACAGTTAAATTTCTAAACCATTCTAAAGCCTTACCTTTTAGAGAGGCTGCTAATAATTTTGTGGTCACATCTTCTTGAGTAATGTTGTGTATGCTACAGATATTGGTCACATCTCTAATGTGTTCAAAAGAAGTTGTCTGCCCTTCACCTATGAAATTAGGTATACTCTTTAATGCCACCAAGGGCACATCATGATGTTGAGAAAAGGCTAAAGGACTCCCCTAGTTGAAAGGTGCAAAAGCAAATGGTCTAGCCATTGTAGGAGTTGGAATCTGAAGATTGACAACTATGAGAGTTGTATTTGCTGCTAGATCTGAATCCTCTTCTAGATCTCTGGTTAGAGATCTGCCTCTTCTTCTGGAATGAAAGGGGAAAGGTCTCCTTTCTGAAGTATCAGGAGGTGTTGATTGAACTCTCCTTGTAGGGGATGTTCTTTGAGTTGACCTACCTTTGTGACTTCTTCTTGAGGGCAACTCTAAAAATTTAGTGGGTCTTGAGCTTCTAGTCTCAATCTTTCTCATAAACCTTGAACAAGGTTGTCTTGAATCCTTCCACCAATGGAGCCGCCAGATATACTTGATAGAACAACTTCTAAAAGTCTATAGTATGCAATCTATATATCAGAGATAGCATAAAAAAATATGAAAATCTGATATTTTACAAGTCCCACTGGGCGTGCCAGAATTGTTATACACTGGCACCAAGGTGGGGTATCCTTGAGCTTAAGCCCATATTGATAGTTCTTATGTATTGAACTTCATTGATCCTTTTGCAGATGAGCCAATAGGAACACCTTTGAACATTAATCTAATCTTTTACTATCCCACCGGGCATGCCAAAATTGTTATACACTAAGTTTGCACCTTTGTCTCAAGCTCTCATAGTCTTGATAACCTAGTATAACATGGGAATCATCTCCAGGTTGTGGGACCTATTCTAACTAAGATGAGACCTCCAAGTTCTAGGCTGGTTGCTCTTGGATAATCACCTTAATTTGCTTCTAGACATGAAAAGTAAATCTTTTGGGAAAGGGATAGAAGGAGTGTTTAAAAGGAAATGACTAGAAAAAAACTACCTACTAGGTGATGCACCAAAATTAGGGTTTGGATCTTAGTATAGAGGAATGTAACCAATGAAAGGCTTAGGTCTAGTAGATCACAACTTACTGAATAGGCTTGCATAAGTATTTCATAGAAGGGTCTGAACATAAGACACAATTTATGACCTACAAGCAGACATTCACTTTTGCAACTTGGTGTAGGAATGAGACAAGACTGTTAGGGGGCTAAAGTATGCCCAAAAAAGCATCTAAATTAGATCAAACACACTAACACACAAAATCATAAAAAGTAAGAGGGATCAGGAACCCTAAGTTGTCATTAAAAAACATACATATACTTTGATCCAATAAGAGATGACCCAAACAAGGAAGCATAGGGACATGAAGGATTGTCACAAAATACCTGTGCAATATCTAAATAATCAATGGGAGAAATATAACTATATAAGCTAGAAGGTAGAGATGATACCACATATGATCTTTAAGAAAAATGAAATTTTTCTACAATTGTCCAACTTCGAGCTCAAAAGCTTCAAAAATACAATATATACATACTCAACTTTATGCAGGTAGGTGTCAAAAACCTAACAAGGGTTTCATGGATTTTACATTAGAATAATATTAAAACCCTAACTGTCATCAAATTTGATCATGAATGTAGCTTTGTAATACTTATGGCCGATCAGATATTATGTGCCCATCTCTATACTGCATCAAGTCGTGGACAAGCAACCTAGATTCATCTGCTTTCTTGCATAAAGTCTCGACAATGAATGCTCAAGCTGGTATTTTTTGAGACAAGAATTGACCCATGATGGCCACCCAGACTTCCTCATCATCTTCTTTCAACTGCAAATGTCCTAGAGACATAAATTTTCTCAGCTACCTCACCACTCACGGCCTGTAAATCGAATGCTGGCAAAAATCCTCTTAGACATATTCAAATTTGAATTGCAATGACTAGCCGATCATTTTAAAACATGATCATCAATATCCTTTGTTTCCTGGAGATGAATGACTCAGTTCTATCCTGAAATGGTTGCAAAACCCTTTGAAAAGTTTGAGTCCATATCAGCAAACTGGACCAATGAAATTTTAGCATGTCAGCATGTTTGGACCCACCTCAAATTTTCCTCCTTTTAAGTCATTCAGTGACTACGCGACTGAAGACTTATCCTCATTCGTGAAATCCTTTGTCTTACCCTAGTCTAGTTAAGTGATTCAGTGAACAAGGCTTTTTGCTGAATCGATGGGTCTTTCTAATAACCTTGGTTACATTAAGCAAACAAGAGGAATCCCTTTATTCGCTGATTCGTAGAATACTTCCTTAACCTCTCATGAGAACTTTGGCTTACATTTGGCAAACTGGTGACCAAAGACAATCACTAGGTCGATGAGAAATTTCTACATTTGCCATTTTATTTAGAGATTCAGCAAACAAAGTGTTCGCTGAATCGCTAAGTCATTTAGAGCACCACTAAACTACTATGCGAATGGGTGAGCACATGAAACCCTTATCGGAACCGCCAAACATAGAGGAAAGTATATTCCCTCAGTTGCCAAATCACCAAATCACTCAGCTAACAACCCTCTGATCAGATCGTGGGTGCAAGATCTTATACCTCTGACACAACCCTTCAAATTATACGCTAACCATCGATCCTCTGAGATGTCAGAAGCCCCGACTGGTAAAAGAACTTGGTCCTACTTACAAATAAGATGACTCAACACATGTGGACCAATCAGAATATGCCAACTATGCAGACCTGGCACTAGACCCACTATAAACTTGGCATCTAATCAGACGACTGTCTTAAGATCCCATGGCTCTGACAAATTCTTTCAGATCATAAGACAACCATCAATCCTCTTTTAAGACAGGCCCCACTGACAAATCTCCACATCATCAACTACTAATGAATCAGAAGCTACCAAATTAGAAGATGTGGAAGCTAACCCACTCGACCTTTGAAACCCTATATGGGAAGGAAATCAACGGTCATCACAAGATCTTATAGCTTTGACAAATTCCTTATGAACTAATGAGAGCCGTTAGATCTACTTGACTGGGACCCCATTCTAAAAAATCTCCTTGATACCAAATCTACAGCTAGTCTCATCCCCTTATGACTTAGAAGATTCCATGAGATTATCAGACAACCATTGGATTAGAATTTTCACCGCTGCCTACAGAAATAACCCCACTTTGACCCGGCGATTCAGCGAACAAAGGTATTTTCTATTTGCGAGATACTTTGATGAACTGTCGTTAAGTCAAATGAATACATGAACAAAGAGATTTCGCTAATTCACTGAAACATGCATAAACTTAGGGTTACAGTCAGTGAATGCTTGACTAAAGGAAGTTAACCGTTTGCTAAGTCGCAAACCATTTAGACTTGACCGCCAAATATTTCACAATTAAGAGGATTGTTGTAGTCATCGATTCACCAAAAGGAAGGACAACCGCTAGGAAAAATAAGAGAACTAGCGACTGAGGAAAATATAAAGCACACATGGATTTTTAAAAACTTAAGTGGCCGCAATAAAGTAACGACCAAATAGAACATGGTCTAGGGTCTCTTAGGGTTTTTTGACATAATGACTACTTTATGAATTTTTTGACTTGCAGACTAGAGAGTTAAAAGATTGCAGAGGCCAGGAGATGAGAGATAAATTCATGAAAATTTTAGGGATGCCTGGCAAGGTGAAAACAAAGACTTGAGGATAGTTTTTTTGCCAAATTTTCATGTACATGGAAATTAGGGTAACAGTAACAATATTATTCAACAAAAAATCAAGTACCACCTTACTAGTTGCATTTCTTGTAGGTATAGCCTCTACCCACTTTGTAAAGTAATCAGTGGCAACTAAGATCCATGAGTGTCCTCCAATTGACTTGTTTGGTATCTCCCCTATGAAATCAATTCCCCATTGTTGGAAAGGAGCTTGTACTTCTATTGGTCTTAAGGGCACATTACCTAAAAATTTAAGCTTACCAGAGAACTTTTGACAAGCATCACACCTCATTACCAACTATTCTGCATCCTTGAAGATTGTGGGCCACTAGAATCCTGCTCTCAAGATTTTATGAGCAGTTTTTTTACCCATATAATGTCCTCCACAAAATCCCTCATGCATTTCCTTTAGCAACTTGTCAGCTTGATCCTCATCAACACACTTCAAAAGTATGCAATCTAAATTCTTTCTATACAATTTACATTTCACAATTACATACTTGATGGCCTATAATTTTAATGTCCTCTTCTTATTTTCATCCATGTTTGCTAGACATTTCATATTTCTCAAGTAATAGATGATATCTTGATACCAAATACAATCATCCATGTCACATGTATAATCAATTTCAGCTTGATTTATCTGATTTGCATCAAGATTGGATTGAGCCATCAATTTTGCCAATCCTCATCCTCTAACCAATTTAGTAATTTGGATATCAATGTTGAATTCTTGGATCCTATTGATCCATCTGCATCTTCTCCCAGACACCTCTTGCTGTGAAAAGATATATTTGACTGCTGCACTTGGCACAAAAGCAATCACAACTGCTCCCATCAAATAACATCTAAAATCTTTCATAGCCTTCAGAAGTGCATATGCTTGTTTCTCATTTATGTCATACTTCAATTCAGCAGCCTACAAAGATTTACTGAAAAATACAATAGGTTTCTCATAACCCTCATTATTTTTCTGCAACAAAACTACAGCAATAGTATGAAAAGATGCAAAGGAAAAGATGTGCATTGGGACATTATAATCAGGTGCCTTAAGCATTTGTGCATCTTTGATGACCTGCTTGATATTCTTGAAAGCTTCATCAGGCTCACCCTCCCATGTAATAGAAAATCCTTTCTTTAACATCTTGGATATAGGTCTAGTGACCTCAGCAAAGTTTGTTACAAATCTTCTCAAAAAATTTACCTGACCAAAGAAGGACTGAATTCCTTTAACATTCTTTGGTCTCTAAATTTTATCAATAGCTGCTACCCTCTTAGGGTCAATTCTCACTCCTTGCTTCCCAACTAAGTGGCCAAGCAACTTACCTTCAGTGACACCAAATGCACATTTCCTTGGGTTTAATGAAATGCCAAATTCCAAGACCCTCACAAATATTTTCTCTAAATGAGTACAATGGTCTTCTTCCTTCTTGGAATAGGCAATTAAATCATATTGATAAACAACAAGGAAATCATCAATAAAATCTGAAAAGGCTATCTTAAACTATTTTGATTCTTTTGCAATTACCTAATTATAACCAGAGAAACCATCCATCATAGACAACAATTTTGATCCAGCCACTCTCTGCAACATATCTTCCATATTGGGAAAATAATAGTTATCTTTTAATGAGTTGATGTTCAAATTCTTGAAGTCCACACAAAGTTTGATGTCACCATTTTTCTTTCTAACAGGGACAAGATTTGACACCCAAGAAGAATGCCTTATGGGCTTGATAATGCCAGCATCTCTTAACTTCATCAATTCTTCTTGCATCTTAGGTGCCAAAGTTGGATTAATAGGCCTTTGCTTTTGCCGGAAAGGTTTAGCATCTCCCCTCAAAGGAATGATGTGCTGAAACAAGTCTTCTCTATAAACCTTTAGGTCATCATATGACCATGCAAAAACATGCCTGAATTTTCTCAATAATTCAATCAAATATTTTTTCACATTGTGAGACATGTCCCTACCAATGTATACCCTCTTAGGTGCCTCATGTGTTCCAAGATTTATCTCCTCTAGATCAGCATGATCTTCTCTTTTGATATTATTTTGAACTCTATCCTAGTTATCGAACACAGTCTCCAAAATAACAAGCCCCTTGGGCACCTTGTTAGTTTTAAGTTGAATAACTTCATTGCCAAAGACAACCTCTTTTCCTTCTATTGACTCAACCAAAACTAAATAATCAAATTCCTAACCATGATACTAATCTTCACAACTCATAAACTTCAAGATATCATTATCATCATAAAAAACTTGCCAATTTTCAATATTGTCTGGTATACTAGGCCTAGCCTAGATTTCAACTTTAGAGATATCAATAAATGTAATATCACTGGGATTGATTGCTATATTGGCTAACAAGTCAGCCATCTTATTGTTACTTCTATCCTTCCATTCAATATTGAAGGCATCAAAATGTTCAATCAAATCCCAAACTACATTCCTATATTGTTTTAACCTTTTGTTCTTGGAAGCATATACTGACCTAACTTGGGACACCACCAACTCAAAATCACCAACAACACTTAAGCACTTAATACCATGTTTTTGTGCCAACCTCAATCCTAACAATAATGCTTCATACTCTACTATATTGTTGGTACAAAAGAAATTCAATGTGAAAGAAAACTTGTAGGTGTTTCCATTAGGAGAAATAAGTAAAATACCTACTCCTGCTCCATCCTTACAATTTGCACCATCAAAGTACATTACCCACAAATCACCTTTCACAGAATTAACACTTACCCCAACAGAGATAGGTGACAAAATAGGTTCCTTCTCAAGTACAAGGATCTCTGCCCTAAAAGAATTAATATCAGTATCCACAAAACATGTAGTTTCATTATCAATACTTCTCTCAATCATGTGGCATACTCTTGGTTCTCGCTCAATCTTGACAAACTGATCATCAATCTTGAAAGTGGCATAGGATAGATCACATTGTAAACTTCCACCCATGGCTGCACTCCACCTTCTAGATAGCAGCATCCCATAATGAGGAGGGATGTCCATCACCAAAACACTCATTGTTAACTCTTTCTCTGGATATGCTGCTAGCCTATATGACATTGCATTGATAGTCCCAATGACTGGTACCTCCCTCTGATCCATTGCACAACATTTTCCTTGAGCTGTATCAACTTTAAGGCCCAATTTTTCCATAATCTTAAAAGGCCTAACATTATTAGAGGCACCACTATCAATCATACAATTTCTTAATTTCATTCCATTCACAAGGACACTTAAAAAGAATGGATCAATGTTTTCAAGGCTAGCATTGACAAAACTGTCCAAATATATAGGAGGAATTTGAGATACAATTCCATGAGCAACAACTCATTTCAAAGCTTTATCCTAAAATCCATTGCATGCAACATCATTATTATGAACATTATCTACCCATGCAATAGCTCTATCTTTGTGTTCAGTGATCCTCAACAATTCTGACAATGGAACCATAACTATAATTTGAGACAATATAGCTAACATATCAACAGGAGTAGAGTGAGGAATCTCAATTTGCATAGCCTTAGTATCCCTTTGCTTATCTGATACATTAGGTGTATTGGCCACCCTCATTTTTTCATTCTTAGCCATTGTGTTAACTGGCTTCTCAATCTTACTAGAAAATCTTTCAACTCCAACTCCCTTAGGCTCATAATTCTTACCTTTTACATTCTTGAATTTCACCATGTGATCATCTTTTGATTTGTTCTCATTAGGTTCTCTGGAGTTGGTACTCTTTATAAACATTTCTACAGCTTTTCCATTTGTATCCCTTGCCACTATGCCCCTATTTTGCACTTGGGCAATCATTTCTATAGTAATCCTATCCATCTCTTCTCTAGAAGGTCTTCTTAAATTTACTGGCTCAGAAGAAGAGTTCATGTTACATGTTTTCTTATCAATGTCTTCACTATTAGAAAAAACCTCTTGATGAAAAAGGGCCTGAGTGTGCCTCTTCACATTTACATTTGCTTCTTCATCAAAATCAGAATCATCTTCATATCCTAGATATGAAGTAGCCATGTTGCATCCAACATCATCTTGAGTCTCTTCTTGATCTATCTCCTCATTGCCATCATCTTGATTTGCAGCCATAGAATGTGCAACCACACAATGCTCTGCAGAATGAGGGGACTGGAATGCAACACATGAAGGTATGTCCTCCATGACATTTATTGAAGCTTTTTGTAGAGGGTTAGGGACACCTCTGTCATTGTTTCCTCTTGCAACAGGGACAACAGGCTTGCCATCCTTCCATTGGGTGTTGTAGGAGTAATTCTGCAATCTATTCTTCTTATTGAAATTATTGTTGAACTGAGGCCTTTCATTGGTAGGAGCACTGATGTTCCTACTTGCAGGTGCCTTCAAATCCTTCAATGCATTGAGAACCTTATCCAATTTATCTTCTTCTTGCGTCCTAGTTCCAACATTCCTATCATTTTCTTTTTTGTATTTCTTGTCCCCAAACAACTTAGGGTCATCTCTCTTCCCACCTAACTTCCCTGATATTTTCATATTGTTCTCAATATTGACAGCAATCCTAAAAGCATCTCTAAGGGTTCTTGGTTCCTTGTCCCTCAACAAATAACCCATCTTTCCATCAAATGCATTGAAGTATGTAGTTAGACAAACATTGTCATCTAACCACATAACTTGAAATAACTTATGCATACCCTTCTGAAATCTCATGTTGAATTCAACTGCAGACTCATTCTTATTTTTTCTTATGGTATTGAATTCATTCAACATGAAACTAGCATTAGGCCTATCACCATACTGCTCTTTAAAACATCTCTCAAAGGAATCCCAAGTATCAATACATTTATCAGGAAGTCTCTTAAACCAATCTCTAGCATCCTCCATTAGAGATTGAACAAATAGTTTCATGACTACATCCTCATGCTCTACCTCATAATCATTAAGCATATCAACAAATAACCTAAGATGCTCCTCACAACTAATAGCATTGTTACCAACAAACTTAGGTACCTTATCTCTTATATCATTTGGAAAAGCATTTGGATAGCCTGGTATCCCATCAAAACTAATTTTCCTATAGCCTTCTAGTTGCATAGGTCTTCTTTGAAATCCTAAACTAGTGTTCCCACTAGAATTATTATTTTTATCTACATTCCCACCCACTTGCACATTTGACTGTCTATTAGGATCAACAAATGATTTGGTAGATACATTAGGAATTAGATTACTAGTAGTAGAATTGCTAAGTGGAATAGTAGTGTTCATAGATGGCATACCTAGCTCAGTAGAAGAAGGGCCAAGAGCATTAATTGATGAAGCCTTCAAAAACTGGATCCTTCTTCTTTTCTCTGCAATAGCAGCATCAACTTCAGCTCTTTCCAACTCTTGAGCTAGAGCTTCATCCTCTTTTCTTTTTCTTTCTATCTCTCTCTCCCTATTTGATTTAGGTGGTGGGATCCTTGGTATTGTCACTGGTTTGTTTATTTGGACACCCACCATCTTTTTCTTTCCTTTTTCATTAATAACTACAGTAGGCCTAGTGTTCTCATGTCCATTCTTACCCTTAGGCAAAGGAGCATAACTTTTCACTTGTCTGATAATAGGGCCTTCTTCATCAAACTCATGGTCTTGCAACAAGCATTCCTGCTCACTTCTTAGAGCTTAAAGATCACCAAAAACATCATGCTGCAACACCCTAGGAGTAGAAGAGAGCATCTTGTTTCTCTCCTTCATTTCATTAATTTTTCTTAAAAGAGACAGCCTCTCCATTAGAGCGTTTACTTTTTCAGCCTCTCTCTCCTCTTGTAACCTTTTGTATATGGCATCCTGCTCTACCAACTACAACCTAAGTGCATTTAGGTCATGTGGATCTATCATGTTGTCTTCAGAGCTTGATGATATTTCCACATTAGTAGGATGTTGATGTGGGAAAT
This sequence comes from Chamaecyparis obtusa, assembly GCA_027943335.1. Taxonomy (NCBI): domain Eukaryota; kingdom Viridiplantae; phylum Streptophyta; class Pinopsida; order Cupressales; family Cupressaceae; genus Chamaecyparis; species Chamaecyparis obtusa. The sequence goes on along the minus strand of BSBK01005154.1, from coordinate 110,486 downwards.
GCACTCGCCTTGGTTCCATGGGCTCCCTTCTGAAATTATCCTCATCAAGATCTAAATCAATCTCAAAACCAATCTCTCTGGCTTGTTCATCTTGACCTATAGGAAATGAACACTTGTCTTGAAATACAGCCTCTGGGGTATCATAAAATTTATCTTCAGAGCAACCACCATCTAATCTAGAAACTCTATCTTGTGAACCTTCCTCACTTGAGGAAACATGTGGTGCTCTACCTCTAGTATTTCTTTGTTCTCTTATGGGAGCACTAGTAGGCTCACCATTTCTCCTGATCCAACTCTTCTTCTCCTATCTAGGTAATTGTTCCAGAGTGACCTCCAGATTTTTTATGACAAAGGACCTAGTATTCCTTCTTTTGTCCATGATTTGCAGTCTATAACACTAGTTCTAACCTTTTTGAGTTGCCACCCACCAAAGTGGGAAATCTTTAACTGAATACAACAGGAAAACAAGAGTGCACTTTGAAAACCTTTATCTCTAGACTCTCCCCAATAGAGTCACCATTTTGTTGGTTGTCCTTTTGGTTTCAACTTGTAGGTTTACACTATGACTAACAATTTAATGTCACTGACTCTATCACCACTACAAAGTCTGCAAGTAAAAGGGCCAATTAACAAGGATCAAAGAGATCCTCCTACACTTTGAGCCAAGATGCTCAGGCAGGTGTACCCTTGATTCACTTCTTCAAAGGAATCACTAACTAATAGAAAATTATACCCCTTACTAATTGATTAAATATTTTATCATTTAAATGTGTGTGTGTGTGATTGATGATGATGGACTACTTCCAAAGAATAGATCAGTGCCTTAACCCAGGGAAAAGAGTCACTTGATAACATATATCAACTAAAACCTTAACTCAAACACACATGAAATCAGAGTAAGTGTTTTGCCTATTACTCCCCTCACTCCCAAACCTGATCATCAAATTCCAATCCAATAATGAACCCACTGAAATCACCCTAAAGGCTTTAATCCCAACTTTGTTAAGAACTCCAAGCTGATCTCACAATACTCTTTGCTTACCATATGCTAATCCACCTTATGACATTAACATATATGAGTTCACAATCAAAACAAGAAGACAATCATCAATTTGAGACAGGAATTCAGGTGTATTTTTATTAACTTAAAAATCAATACATTACCAAAATGACAAATGCTAGGAACAAAACACAAAATCCAAGCTCTCCTTGTTCAGTATAATACCATCAACAACCAGGGACCAAACAAAAAGTTTTGGAACCCCTACGAAATAAAAAATACAACAATATACACCCCCTAGTCATCTTGAAATCCCAAAATAGGATGCAACAAGCTACAGATGACTAGGGTTAGGGTTTCACCCACCAGAACAACAAGAAATAGTCAAAAATTTATTACAGGGATGGAAACACAGGTGATTAGAACAATCAGATCCAAGAATGATCTCAATTTATGAAGAATCTTAGAGTACTATACCGGAGATCATGAATCTACCATGCTAAACAATCTGACTATTCACCTACAACATACCTCGAGCAAGTGACCACCTACATTTTCAATGTACAAACCTTCTACAATTAATCATTAGAGACCCTGGACCACACTGCAACAATCGAAAAAACCAATTCTACCAGATCCGGCCGCAAAAGCATTCAGTTTTGGTCCTTTCTATCATGGGAAACCCTCTAAGAATTTTGAATTTGAATTACAACGGCTACCCCAACAAAATTTAAAATGTGACTGTCAATTCTGTTCATTTCCCGGTAGATCGGGTGGCTTACATTTAATCTTACAACAATCACTAACCCCTTTGATAAGTCTTTAGCCCAATCAGCATACCCCAGCCAAAAAGAATCAAGCACGTCATCTCCCTGTAGTAGACAGGACCCACAAAGTATAAGCCTTTAAATCAAATGATCATCGCATGATCGCATGGCCTGAAAAGATTCCATGCGATCACGCGACATCCATAGATCCTGCCACACTGTCAGCCCCTAAAAGATTTGGGCCCACTGACACGTCCACCACATACTCTAGCTTGACCAATCAGAAGTCTCCAACTATGATTACTTGGCATGTGGACCTGCTTGAAAAGAAAGGCTTTGTCACAAAAGGAAATCAATGGCAGGTGCATCTTTGCATACCTCTAACACAGTCTATAAGAACTTATGCCTGTCATTGATTTTTTGACAATATCAGGACCCTCTAACAAACTCGGAAACCAGGTCCCATTGACAACTGCCAACCTATTAATACATGGACCAATCACATACCACCATTTGTGCATACGTGTCATTATGGACCCACAGTTTGAAGCACCATGTTATAAAGTAAGATCAACAGCTATCGCGATTTTGCATAGCTTTGACACATCCCTTGCGCTTTAATGAAAACTGTCAGATCAAGATGGTGTTAGAGAGACTGGGCCCAGGAAATAAAACAATCTAAAACATTAGGAAATATTTAACGCTAGACTTAGGAAATATTAAAGCTAACAGACTTAAGAAAAATATTTCACTGGGCACTAGACTGAGGGAAATATTTTAAGCACCTACAATTTTAGGAACTTAAGTGGCCCGAAAAGGTAACGTTAAAATAGAACAGGGCTAGGGTAAAACAAAGGGTTTCATGCAATGACTAGATTTTTAAAATTTTGAACTAGGACTTGAGGCCAGAGACATGAAAAACATTGCAGGGACCAAAGGGAAAGACCAGAAGCCATGAAATTTTTTTTGAGTGATAACACTAGGTTTGAGGGGGCATATTCCAAACCAGAGACATCTTCTCTTTCTTTTTTTTCCACAATATCCTTCCCCAGGGTTTGGGCTTTGAAATATTCATAAATTGATATTAACAGACCCTCATGTAAAGTAGGATTAGCTATATTCTTCTGCGTAAAGCCATTTATATTATCATTTATTGAAGAATACAAGTAGAACAGGATGGAAACCTTCATACCATGTTTGAGAAGATTCAACAACATAAAGTGGTAGGTCCTGATCTTGTTAAACCTAGTGATCAATGTGAGATAAGGGATCAGGGCTTTGAGAACAAATTTCCACATCATTTTGATACCTTCAGGCTGTTAGTATGTACCCATTTTAACAATAGCTTTCTTCTCATCCTCATCTCTCACAAAATCATTGACGACAGTGTCAGAGATTTTGCGGTCCCTGTAGAATTTTTTGCCCACTATGGGGATACTGGTGACTTTCAAGATGACCTCCTCAATGACTATGAAATTCTTTCTCTCTATCTCCACACACCCTTCATTCCATATTTTCACAAAAATATTAGTGACCACCTACTTGCTTCCATGTAACCTTTCAATGAAGGTTGTGATTTCCCCTTTTGGTAGAGCATTCCAGACTTAGTGCATCTCTTCCATTTCGCACTGTCATTCATGGGCTCCCTTTTGTGTCTTTCCCCTCCCATCACTCAAAGACAAATTTGGGCAATTATTTGGTTTGAAAGATAGCTATTGTTCTAATTTTTTCTAGCAACGGTCATCCTGAGATTTCTTATTTTTTGCATTTGGAAATAGATATGAATCTTGGGAATGAATACCCATAAAGTGTGTGAAAGGGATGCATAGTTATTAACCTTTTTTTCCATCTGGTACTTTCCATTTATGGAATGGAACATGCAATGAATTGCATTACAATTCATTATTATCATTAATGATTCCCTCAGTTCCTTGGTATCTGTCCCTCTTGACTAAATCCTTCACCTCACAAGGGAAATCTCCATCATGATGCCACCTCATCATTATGTACTTTTTATCAGCCAAGTTGGAAAACCAATCAGCTACATGGTTGGCTTCCTTGTACACATGGGATATGTGAACCTCTTCAATAGAATTTTAAAGAGCCTGCATTTCTTCTATCATGTTGGATATAGTCCATGAAGGGGAATTGTTTAATTTTAAACAGTTTATGATTTCTTGGAGTCTCTTTCGAGCTAGATATTTTTGACCCCTATGTCATGGGCTACTTTGGTGACTTGGAGGGTAGCACTTGCTTTAGGAAATTCTAGTCTATTTGTGAGCTGAGAGATGACTGTAGCAATCCCAAAACCATAGAAATTCCTAATCACACCTTCACTACCCACCATGCTAGGATTCCCTTTGGCTGTACCATCGAAGCTGGCCTTGGACCAGCCTTCCAGGGGACAACTCCAGGTGCAATTATGTGTTTTCTTGATGTTGTTATTGGGGACAACATCCTGGACCTTTCTTTCAAAAGAGTTAAAGCCACCATTGAAAAAAGGTTTTCTTTCATATCAAAGTGGATATTTTCAAAGATAATTTTGGGAGTACATATTTCATGAAAGATGTGATTATTGTGTTCTTTCCAAACTCTCCAACATAAGTGTGGAAGAATCTAGGAGCAAAAATAGTACAATTCAAAATTTTTAGAGGAGAAGTCCCATTGTGTAAAAAGTTCAAAAAAAGACAGGGGAAAGCACCTGGATAAATCCAGAGAAGAAAGGAGAAATTGCTAGATTTTACTTACATAAGAGTAGTGAATAAATATGTGGTCCAAAGATTTAACTTGGCATATATAGAGGACACACCTTTTATGGATCTAGAAACCTCTCTTAATAAGATTATCAATCATAAGAATGCGGTTTTCAAGCAAGAGCTGGAAGAAGATGTTAATTTTGGGGGTAAGACCAAGGAGCCAGGCTTTAGCCCAAAGAGGATTGGCTTCCTGATTCTGAAACAACTAAGAGGATTAGGAAAAGACCACCATGAAGGTCCCATCTAGAGAAACTTCCCATATAAGCACATCTTAGGCAGAGGACAGGGAAAACGTATTAAGGGAAATCATAAGAGGAGTCTAGTCCTGAGAGACCTAGGAGAGGTCTACCCAGGCATTATCCATTCTATAGTTACTTACTTGGGAGCCATATATGTGAATGCATTCCTCCATCTAGATTTTGAAAGGCTCTCAATCTCTCAAGGGACCCAACTGAAGCCAATTATCATACCAGAAGTTTATGGAGTGGCCATTCCCTATCTTCCCTTTTTCTTTGAATTTGGAAAAATCCTTAGCATTGAGGAAACCATTCCATATATAAGATCCTTTTAGAGAATCATTATCTTCAAATAAATGTTTAATAGAATTGTTAGTGAGATACTTTTCTTCAAAAGTGTCATGCCATTCCCCTATGCTATTGAAGATGCACCATAATTGTTTAGCTTAGAGAGCTTTGTTGTAAGGTCTAATCCTCCTTATCCTGAGGCCTCCAAAACACTTAGGGTGACAAACTTTGTCCTAGGCTATAAGAGGTAGTCTCTTATGATCTTCAATCCCCGACCAGAGAAATCTTCTCTAAATTCTTTCCATGGCCTCCACAACTTTAGCCAGAATGGAAAAGAAGCTTAAAGCATAGGTTGGGAGGTTTTGTAGAGTTGATTTCACCAATTGGATTTTTCCTACCTGACTCAGAGTAACCCTTTTCCAACCAGCTAGCTTCCTATTGAATCTATCAATTAATTTTCTCTAGAATGCTTCCAGTGGTTTAACACCTAAAGGGAGGCCCAGATAGTTGGCTAGGAGAGAATTAATACTACAACCCATGATGTTTGCAATTCTTCTCTATCTCACCTCACGAGTGTTAATAAAGTAGATTTATTTTTATTCTAGTTTATGGATTAGCCAGTAGCTTTGGTATAGGAGTTGAGTAGATGCTTCACCACTTTGGCTTGACCCACTAAAGCCTTGCCTCCTAAAATGGTGTCATCAACGAACTGTTGGTGAGAGAAGACATGAGTCCTAGACAACGGTTTTATACCTTTCAAAGCCCTAAAGCTCCTAGAGGCATATATGAGTCATCCGAGGCATTCTGCAGGAATGATAAAAAGAATAGGGGACAGGGGATCCCCTTGTCTCAAACCCTTGGTGGGTTTGAAAAAGCCCGATGGGGAACCAGTGACCAAAATCACCAGAGAGGGAGTACAGATGATTTGATAGATGATCTTGCAGGAGTGAGAATTGAAGCCTAAGACACCTAGAACCCTGAGCATGAGCTGCCAGTCAACCCAGTCATAAGCCTTGGAAAAGTGAAAATTGAGAAGGAAGCCTTCCCCTTTACCAGCTTCTAAGGAGTGAATCACTTTTGTGCACCGCCATGATGGAATCCAAAATTTTTCTACCGAGCACAAAACCAGACTATTGAGGAGTGGTTAAAGGGGGGAGCACTATAAGAATTCTAGAGGTAATAAATTTTGAGATGATCTTGAAGGAGTTGCACAAACTTATGGGTCTGAAGAGCTCCATCAAGTCCTCCCCTATGATATTAGGAATAAGCACCAAAAAAGTAGCATTAAGTTCTTTGAGGAGATTCTTAAAACCAAAGAATTCTTGTATCGATTTGACCATATCATATTTTACCACATCCCAGAAAAGATGAAAGAAGAACTATTATACACTAAGTTTGCAACCTTGTTTCAAGCTCTCTTGGTCTTGATAACTTAGTATAACATAGGAATCATCTCCAGGTTGTGGGACCTATGCTAACTAAGATGAGACCTCCAGGTTCTAGGCTGGTTCCTCTTGGATAATCACCTTAATTTGCTTCTAGACATGAAAAGTAAACTTTTGAGGGAAAGGGATAGAAAGAATACTTAGAAAGGGAAATGATTGAAAGAAAACTACCTACAAGGTGATACACCAAAATTAGGGTATGAATTGCAACATAGATGGATAGAATCAATGAAAGGCTTAGGTCTAGTAGGTCACAACTTACTGAATAGGCTTGCATAAGTGTTTCATAGGAGGGCCTGAACATGAGACACAACCTATGACCTGCAAGCAGACATTCACTTCTGCAACTTGGTGTAGGATTGAGATAAGACTATTAGTGGGCTGAACTATACCCATAAAAATATCTAAATCAAATCAAACACAATAACACACAACAAAAAGTAAGAGGGATCAGGAACCCTAAGTTGTCATTGAAAACATGCATAGACTTCAATTCATTAAGAGATGATCCAAATGATGAAAGGATAGGGAGAGAGAAAATGTCACAAATACCTTGGAATTGTTTAAATCATCAATGGGAGATTACAAGAGTAGAAGACCAGAGGGTAGAAGAAATACCATAGATAGCCTTCTGAGAAAGGATTCTTTCTTTTTACAATTCCAACCTCTGAGCACTAAGGCTCCAAAAAAGAACTATATACCTCTCACTACACATAGGTAGGAGTCAAAAAATAACCTAACTAGGGTTACATTGAATTTATAGAAATACCAAACCCTAAAGGTACACTGATTACCATCATCAAAACTCTGAGAACACTGGCAATCAGATCATATATTTTCTTTGCATGTTGATCCTGTACTGAGCCCACCTATAGACACAAAAACCTCGACTCATCTACCCACCTGCAACTCCACTAAACCATGAAGGCTCATAATCTGATCTTATTTTCCTAGGTAACAGTACCATTCAAAAGGTGGTGCCAACTCTTTCTAGCATCTTCTAGCATGAAAACATGGCACAACACCCTTCAACGCTGGCCAATAGTCATCTCCATCACCTCTCTCAACCATAACTATCCTGAGAATTTAATTCTTGAGCTAACTGATGTCGTGCATAGCTGAAAGAGAAGAAAAAGAAAACAAAACCCTCGCAAAGATATTCAAATTTGAATATAATGGCTAACTGATCATTTTAAAATGTGTTCATCAATATCTAATGTTTCTCGACAAATGGATGGCTCAGATCATCCCAACAACAGTCACAAAACCCCTTGAAAATTCCAAGTCCATATCAACAATACTAGGACCAATGAAAAATTAGCATGTCGGCACACCTGTCAGCTTGGACCCACTTTGATTTTTGTCTTCTTAAGTTAGGAAGAAATCTCTAAACCTCAGGCCCAAACTTGCCACTTGTCACCCTTTTATTCATTCTGACTACTTAGTAGGAATACACCTAGACACTTCTTTGACATCAGACCCACTAAGAACAAGATTCCAATCCAGCGGCGGGTGCATGATCTCATGGCCCTCAAATATTCCTTCCGATCATGTGCCAGCCATAGATCCTGTTAGAACTGGGACCCCAATGACACATGGCTCCACTTGAAAATCCTCATCAGCTCATGGAAACCAATCATATCTAAGCACATCAGTGCCAGGTAGCACATCAAACCCATGAGCCAGAGATTCTCATCGAACGGTCGTCGCATGATCTCATGGGGTCAAAATATTCTATGAGATCATGCGACCACCATAGATCTCAGCCCTTCTAACACATTCACAGAACCTCAAACATGGTCCCACTGACAGATCCAAGCTGTCGTCTGGCCAACCAATAATGAATGAGCACATCAAAAACTGAGGACCCACCTGACAAAGCCTGGAGATAAAGGGAGATCAATGGTGGGCGCATGATCTCATGCCTGTGACACATCTTATGAGAACTTACGCCCATCGTTAGATCAAGATGATGTCAGAGAGCCTGGGCTCGAAAATAAAAGGCATCAGGACTTAGGAAAAATTAAAGAGCTAAGGGCTTAGACTTAGGGAAATATTAAATCACGTGGACTTTGGGGAGTTTAAGTGGCCAAAAAATGTAACGAAGGATTATAATAGGCCAAAGGGTTTTTTAGGGTTTTAAGGGTGCAACGGCTACTTTTTTGAATTTTTAGACCTGCAGACCAGGGGATAAGATAAAATAAATTGTAGAGGCTAGAAGACAAGGCATGAAGCCATGAAAATTTCATGGGTGCTTGGCAGGGTAAAAATAGAGACCTTGGGATAGATTTAGACAAATTTGTATAAGACAGGAAAATTTGGGTAACATTTTGGCAATTTTTGCTGGATGTCAGCTTGCTAGACATGGAAAACTAGTAACCTTGACATATCCATTGGGCATGGAGTCATTTCTGGAACACAAAACTCTCTACAGAGAGACAAAATTGGAACCAGAGAGACAAACTTGTGCACAGGCACTTCTTTGAAAGTAGGAAACTAAGCTAGAAAATAGGGACAGAAAGTAGAAAAACCTAACCTAACCTAAACTAACCAGTGCAAAAAATTGGTCAAACAAAACCATTCACTGGTTGTGAAAAGTAGCTACCTTTCCTCATTAGGATATTTTGCATTAGACACATGAGGATAGCTACAAAGATATGAGGCACACAAAAATTTGTCAAATAATTATTAATTGCCTCTGCAAAAATAGGATCAAGTTTACCTTCCTCTAATTGATCATATGGAGGGGCCTCGGTAAACTCCTTCTGTGCCAAGTATCTGATAGGGTAGCCCCTTGAAAATTTGAAGGTAGGACTTTCCTTGATGGATTCTTCTTTATCTTCATGGTTTCCCTCCATCATGGATAGCCATGTTAACTCATTATCTGTGGACAGGGTACTATCATCCTCCTCTTTTAAATAGGCCAAGAGCTCATCAAAGTTGTTAATATCTTGAAGATCCCCAGGAATGACTGGCTCTTTACAATCAGGCTCCATACACAAGCCTCCTATGATGTTCTCTAAACAATCCTCCCCAAGGCTTTGGTTATCCTCTACACATTTGGGAAGTCTCCTCCTCAAAGATGAGATCAAGCTCATGAATCAACATATCCTCAGGATTAATCTCTTCTAGCTACTGCAACTTCTGACAGGTGGCTATGATCATATCTTTATCATCCTACTCAACAAAACTAGGAAGCTTATCAAATAAAAGCATAGCATCCCCTTCTATATCAACCTCTTGTTGATGGTGACCCTTTTGTTCTGATTGACCTTTAGCCATAGGTAATGGCATGGCCTCTTCTTCACCATCAACAAAGAGGGGAAGCTCTTTAAACAAACCAACCAAGAGCTCAAGCTGGGCATCAAACTCCACCTCCTCACCTTGTTGCCCCACTTCACCACAGTCATCACTTTGCACTGATACCTCAGATTTTCTCTCCTCTTTAAATGAAAGCTCATTTACCACAGGTCCTTGCTCAGACACTAGACTAGTATCCTTGAAAAGACTTGGCATCTGATAGCCAGGAGGCAGAGTCCATTGGGGTATCCACAACACTTCATCATCTTGAGAGACCAAAGGGGTCTCTTGAGATAAACAATTCTCTTGAGTAGGCTATTCTTGTAGAGGGGTAGGCTGCATCTCAAGTACAGGCTCTTGGAAAGAAATTTTTGCCTTAAAACTTGGGATGTGAAATTGAGGGGGCTCAGAGGGAGACATAGAAGGAATACCTATCTTGAAACTTGGAAAACTAAAGGCCCCATCATCTTGGTGTTGGTCTCTTGTAGCTGGCTTTGTCTCAATATAGTCCTTAGACTGTTGTAGACCACAATAAGGTTGCAACTGTTCCAAAATAGGCTCAAATTCTTGAAGGGTGCTCCTAAAGCTTGGAGATGAAAACTTTGTAGGCTTTTCATGTGTAGGCTCTTGAGGCAAATAGGTCCTCCAGCTTGGAATTTTAGGTCTAAGAGCCTCTTGTTGAGCAATTTGTGATCTCAACCTTGCTGTCTCAATATCAGCTCAGTGTCTGATCTCTTCTTGGATTTTTTTTATTTGATGCTCATCAAAAAGAATCTCTACCACTTGGTAAGGGATGAACCCTTTCTCATAACTTTGAGCTTCCATTTCCTGCTGCTCCTTGATCTCAGACACTTTCTTAATCAAATCAAGCAATAGATTCTTAGTCTTTTCTTTCTCTTTTATGAAGTCTGAGCTCTGAGTCTATTGCTGAGAAGGGATGGGTGGGTGGTAAGCATGATAGGGGAGTTGGCTTTGCATTTTTTGTTGTGCCCTTTGTGCCCATGATCCATCTTGTTGGAGGGCCCTTTCATAATCTTGCACAAGGGAAAAATCATTTGGGGCATGATGGATATAATAACAGCCTTGTATTGTATGAAAGCTTGGGGTAAAAGTAGGCCTTAGGTGGCTTTGATAAGGTTGATAACTAGCCCATTGAGCATTTCTCTCATAATAGGATGGTGGGTAACCTGAGTGTCCATAATAACTTGACATGTCTACTCATGCAATTAGCTAGAATCTGAATATGGAAGATTTGAAACATACTAGCACTTGATCTTTGAAACCACTAGACTTTCCAAAGTCGCCAGATATGCAGCAAAATGACCTCTTCTAGGTCTGTAGTATGTTATTAGCATATCAAAGATAGCATATCTTTTGGAGTGAACTTCTTTTGTGGTCCCATCGAGCATGCCAGAATTGTTAGACACTAAGTTTGCACCCTTGTTTCAAGCTCTCTTGGTCTTGATAACTTAGTATAACATGGGAATCATCTCCAGGTTATGGGACCTATGCTAACTAAGATGAGACCTCTAGGTTCCAGGCTGGTTCCTCTTGGATAACCACCTTAATTTTCTTCTAGACATGAAAAGTAAACTTTTGAGGGAAAGGGATTGAAGGAATGCTTGGAAAGGGAAATGACTGAAAGCAAACTACATACTAGGTGATACACTGAAATTAGGGTATGAATTGCAAAATAGAGGGATAGAATCAATGAAAGGCTTAGGTCTAGTAGGTCACAACTTATTGAATAGGCTTGCATAAGTGTTTCATAGGAGGGCCTGAGAGACACAACCTATGACCTGCAAGTAGACATTCACTTATGCAACTCCGTGTAGGATTGAGACAAGACTATTAGGGGGCTGAAGTATACCCACAAAAAATCTAAATTAGATCAAACACAATAACACACACAATTAAAGAAAGTAAGAGGGATTAGGAACCCTGACTTGTCATTGAAAACATGCATAGACTTCAATTCATTAAGAGATGATCAAAACAATGAAAGGATAGGGACAAAGAAAATGTCACAAATACCTTGGAATTGTTTAAACCATCAATGGGAGATTACAAGAGTAGAAGACTAGAGGGTAGAAGAAATACCACAGATAGCCTTCTAAGAAAGGATTCTTTCTTTTTACAATTCCAACCTCTGAGCACTAAGGCTCCAAATAAGAACTATATACCTCTCACTGCACATAGGCAGGACTCAAAAACTAACCTAACTAGGGTTACATTGAATTTACAGCAATACCAAACCCTAAAGGTACACTAATTACCATCATCAAAACTCTAAGAACACTAGCAATCAGATCATATCTTTTCTTTACGTGTTGATCCTGTACTGAGCCCACCTGCAGACACAACAACCTCAACTCATCTACCCACCTACAACTCCACTAAGCCATGAAGGTTCACAATTTGATCTTATTTTCCTGGGTAACAGTACCGTTCAAAAGGTGGTGTTAATTCTTTCTAGCATCTCCTGGCATGAAAACATGGCACAGTACCCTACATCACCAACCAATAGTCATCTCCATCACCTCTCTCATCCATAACCATCCTAAGAATTTAATTCCTGAGCTAACTGACATCATGCATGGCCGAAAGAGCAGAAAAAGAAAACAAAACCCTCGCAAAGATATTCAAATTTGAATATAATGGCTAACTGGTCATTTTAAAACATGTTCATCGATATCTAATGTTTCCCGATAGATCGATAGCTTAGATCATCCCAAAAAAAGTTGAAAAACCCCTTGAAAAGTCCAAGTCCATATTAACAATATGAGGACCAATGAAAAATTAGCACATCGACACACTTGTTAGCTTGGACCCACTTTGATTTTTGTCTTCTTAATTCAGGAAGAACTCTTTAAACCCCGGTCCCAAACTTGCCACTTGTCACCCTTTTATTCATTTTGACCACTTTGTAGGCATACACCTTGGCACTTCTCTAACATTGAACCCACTGAGAACAAGATTCCAATCCAGCAGCGGGTGCATGATCTCATGGCCCTTGAATATTCCTTCTGATCATGTACCAGCCATATATCCTATTAGAACTAGGACCCCAATAACACATGGGTCCACCTACAAATCCTCATTAGCTCATGGCAACCAATCACATCCGAGCACATCAGTGCCAGGTAGCACATCAGACCCATGACCTAGAGATTCTCATCGGACAATCATCACATGATCTCATAGGGTCAGAAGATTCTATGAGATCATGCAACCACCATAGATCTCAGCACTTCTGACACATCTCCAGACCCTCTAACATAGTCCCACTGATAGATCCAAGCTGTCATCTGGCCAACCAATAACGAATGAGCACATCAGAAACTAAGGACCCACCTAATAGAGCCCAGAGATAAAGGAAGATCAATGGCGGGTGCATGATCTCATGCCTCTAACACATCTTATGAGAACTTACACCCATCGGTAGATCAAGATGGTGTCAGAGAGCCTGGGCCTGGAAATAAAAGGCATCGGGGCTTAGGAAAAATTAAAGAGCTAAGTGCTTAGACTTAGGGAAATATTAAAGCACATGGACTTTGGGGATTTTAAGTGGCCGAAAAAGGTAATGAAGGATTATAATAGGCTAAAGGGTTTTTTAAGGGTTTTAAGGGTCCAACATCTACTTTTTTGAATTTTTAGACTTGTAGACTAGGGGATAAAATAAATTGCAGAGGCCAGAAGAGGAGGCATGAAGCCATGAAAATTTTAGGGATGCTTGGTAGGGTAAAAATAGAGACCTTGGGATAAATTTTGGTAACAAGAACATTGGGAAGCCATTAAGACCTGGGGATTTATCACCTTCAAGAGAGTTCAGGGCTTTCTTGACTTCATCCATGTATGAGATAGAACATAAGGCTTTGTTTTGGCCTTCAGAGATGATTTTGTGAGTGTTATTAAGAAGCGTATCTTGATCCTACTTTGACATCTCAAGATATTTAGACAAGAGAGAAGAGAATAAGGCAATAGCTTCCTTTGCAATGTCCTTTTCCTCTTGCAAAATCTGGTCTCCCCTCTTAATTCTTCTTATTTTTTTGGCCGCTATATGTCCAATAGTAGAAAGATGGAAGAACTGGGTGTTTTGGTCTCCTTCCCTTAACCAAATGGACCTAGATCTTTGCTTCCCAAAAATCTCCTCTTGTCCTATAATGTTATGATACTCTGACATAGTAGACTTCTCCTTAGTCAGTCTGATCCCATCATAGCCCTCTCTTTGGATTTCTTCTTGAATGAGATTTAGATCTGAGATTGTCTTATCTTTAGTAGAGAAGATATTACCAAATTCATGCTTGTTCCACTATTTGATATTAAATTTAATGTATCGAAGATTTTTGGCCACCCTGAACATGGCAGTTACCTTTACTTCTATATTCCACAGTCTTTTTTTTTTTTCAAGTTAGGATGAGAGAGCCACATTTTTTTAATATGAAAGGAGAACTCCTTTTCTTAGCAATCTGGTCAAGAGAAAGGGAGATGGGAGAGTAATCTGAGCCAATTCTGACCAAGGAAGAAAGGTTATAAGTATAGAAATTCATCCAGTTGACACTGATCAAGTCACGGTCCAATTAGCTTGAATGCACTCCCTTCCAATTCTCTTGTTGGACCAGGTGAAATTAGCACCCTGAAGATCCATATCTAAGAGGGCTTGGTCATTAATGAAGTCCATTAAGTCTTTCCCACTTTCTAGGTCTATGGAGATCCCTCCCTAGTTTGTCCCTTCTTTGAGGGGAGTATTGAAATTCCCCATGATAATCCCCTTAGGAAGATTTGAGCCAGCCAAAATAGTCTTGATTTTCTCCCAATAAGACCTTCTACCTTTTTTGGAGTTAGGAGCATAAATATTCAAAATAAACCAACTTTCATTGTCTTTTATTTTAGTAAAGTTCATAAGGAGGAGGTTACCTTCTTCATCAACTACTTTGAAGCCTTGAGGTGAAAGGAGTTCCACATAGTCATTAGGCCTCCAAAGGATCCTTTAGAACTAGAAGCTTTTATTTCCATAGCTTTGCAAAATCTAATTCCTTCAAGCTTGTCCTTCTTCATCTTGGTTTCCTGGATTAGAAAAATATTAGGTCTACGATCCCTTATCATATTTTTGATATAATGTCCTACTTATGTGAGCTATTGAGCCCACGAATATTTCAAGATATGAATTTCATTTCTTATTGGAAGTGCAGACTTCCTGGATGGTCTTCTGGGGCCCATCCTCTATGTTCTTGCTGGCTTCTTCTTCCCTGACCTGACTTTCTTTCTTTCTCCCTAGAGTTTTTGATTTGGCCCCTACATTAGCTTTATTTTTGCTTCTAGTTACTGCTGGGGAGACCGGTGAAGGATCTCTGCTGTTGGATTTCTTCTTTTTCAGGACTGATGTCTAGTTTCCCTCCTTCACTTCTTTTTATCTTGCAAAGAGATCTTCCATTTTTGTGAGCTACCTTGGGGAAGTTGGTTCCATCAATTCTTCCATTTTTGAAACCTCCCCAAAGTCTATTTTATTGGGACAAGGGTTGGATTCTTGTGAAGGAATGCCTCTCTACATGTTCTGCTTCGGGCCAGAGAACCCTTCCTCTAATGAAGTTTCAAGGGAGTTTGGGAGGAAGGAGATGTGGTCCATCCCTGGGCAAGAATCTTCTCCTTCTGCCAGTTCATATTCCTTAATAATGATATCTTCTGAGACCTCTTGCTGGATGTTAACTTCCAAGATTTTTCCAATGCCATTCAGGGGAAGAAACTCCCTCGTATTCTCTATAATTTATTTCTAAGGGTAGAACATCTCCCCTTCATTTTTTTTTTAATTTTCTGCCTTGTCTTCTTAGATTTCAGGGATGACCATAGCCAAATCCTTTTTCTTCCACACCCTTTGGGTGTTGGCCTCAATACCCTCCTAGAGGTTATTATTTTTCTCCCTTGTTGGGTCAGCCAGTTCTCGATCTGTGGTTTTTTCATCTTTTTTTTTGGCATTCCTAGCTTTCCTATCTTTCTCTAAGCTCTGGAACATGGGGCATGATTTGGCATAGTGTCCTTCTTTCTTACAATGAAAACACATGAAAGGGATACTTTCAAAGTCTAGTTTTTGCACATGTATACATAGTTTAGAATGAATCTCTATGGTCTCTAGCATGTCTTGTCCTTCTTCCACCCCTATAAAGATCCTTTCATAGGTGAGGCATCACCTTGTGACCATGACCGGGTTGATCGAGAGAAGGGTTCCAAAGGATTTGGCTATTCTATCGAAAACATCTTCGTACGAGAACTCCAAGGGAAGTTTTGGTAGTCTTACCCACAATGGGGCTTGGACAAAGAAAGAGTCATTAAGGTCTAGCTTGGGAGACCATTTTTGTAGTTCCAAAGTCACTTTCCCAATGTCCCAAGTTCCCACACATAATATTTTGTCTAGATACACTTTGCAGGAGAACTCAAAAGGCAGAAAGCCCTTTGCGATAGCAGTGATTTGGACTTAACCCTTCAAGTCCCTCTTTTTTTTTGCAAAGAACCTGACTATATCTATATTTGGTCTTAGCCCCACAAATTTTCCAACTAGAGTATGATCCATGGTTGCAATATTGGGATCAACCAACTCGTAAGGAATCTCCATGGAGTATTTTCATTTTTCCTTATCTGATATATCCTTAATAGTAGGGAAAAAGGACTTGCATGTGGGTTTAAGCCCACAAAGAGTTGACCACCAATGATTGAGGACATTCCTTTCCTAATCACATGGCTAGGTCCCTGTAACTGAGGTTGGTCTAGGAGGAACACCAGGAATCTCTTCCCCAACCCCCGTCCTTTCCTAGGTTTTTCTGCTTGTCATGTGCGACCCCATCCTTTTTTACTAGATTTGCAGAGTCCCGATCTACAAAAGATCCATCGATGTGGGCATCACTTGAGAATCCCATAGCCTGGGGTAAATATTCCCGTCTACATTTGAATTCAAAAATCCTCCCTCTCCCGCTCTCGCTCCCACTCCCACTCATACTAGATAGTTTTTTTCATGCTACTTTTATTCCTTCCTATAAGTGTTTGAAGGAACCTTGTGTTATGGTGTTAAATGTGGTTGATTATGCAATATCTAGCCTTTTGTAGGAATAAAAAAAATTATAATACAATATCCAACCTTTAATAATGTTAATACTTGGATGATGCAATGTATATGATCTTTATTTGATAATGCTTTTATAAAATTTTATTTTTGTTATGATTCTCAATGTGTGTCCTTCAATACATAACCTTAGCTCCTTAAATTGAAACTTTTGGCATACACTACTATAGGCATCAATATATATATTTTTTCAAAAGGGTTTAATTTATAAATTTATAAAATTGAATAGGCCTACATGTCAATTTGACAATAACTTGGAAACCCAGATCATGACAGATATTGTGTGAATAACATATTCTTATAACTTCTTTTCTTTGACAAAATTTCCCTTGGATCGACACATATTCCCTAATGTATTCAACATCCTTAAAACCTACATGATTTTCTTGGATATTCCTATCATCCTTTGAAAGTAAATTTAATGGCTTAAATCATAAGAAAGGTTACATAAGAATGACCAGGGTTACTTGGGTGATGACATAAACTTGTTGGATTGTGTAATAAATCTATAATTTTTACAATTTAGTAGGTGAAGAGTTTAATTTGTCTATTTTTTCATAAATTTGAATTATGATTTTGACTTTAGTTGACTTTGATGAGTTGAGTCTCTCCTTGACTATATATCTTCTTCGCCTAACTCATTACTATCTTTCCTTGTGTTAATGGACCTTTTTATTTATAAAACTCTTGTGCCTCATGCGCTTGGGTGGGTATTTATTTCATATACTATGTTGTGTTTTTCCAAGAACATATAGAACTCCTTTGCATTATTATGCCATTGAACATAGAGTTCATGCTTACTAAATGCCTTTGAGATTTTTAATTTCTAGAAACTAAATATTTCAGTCATCCATTTCAAATGTTCAAAAGAATTATCAATCTTCCCACATAATTTATTTTCCCTTATTTTCCCCTTTCCAGCAATACAATTATGCTATCAATGGATAGGAGAAGACATAGTTGAAGTCACATGCATAAGGGTAAAATCTATACAATCTTCATTATATCTCTTCATAAGTTATATGCTCATTTATTCACATTATAGTTGTTAAATGTTATTTAAAAAGAAAGAGTAGATCTTAGAAGTAGAAAAAATTCAATAACATTTTCTCATAGATTGTAGTACTCTATTGGTGCTTCTTGGTTTAATCTATAGTTTAAAGTAGATTAAATTAATTTAAAAATAAATTAGGATTAGCTAAATGTTATTTACTCCAAAAGTATATTTCAAAGCTATTCTACCAAAGTAAAATTCACATATTCAATAAGAGAAAATTACTCATCGTGTTAATGAATTCAAAAGATTGACAATAAAGAGGATAGTCATCTAATATTTTTATCTGGTATCTATTGTTGAATAGTATTTGATACATGTTTTAATATACTTTTTGTATTTTTTTCTAGTTTATGAATTTTAACTTTAGATGATTTTTTGTTTCACTTTTGTACTAGAGATTGTCTTTAAAAGTACAATCCTTGATTATGAACTCAAACAATTAGAGATTTAAATCAATGTTCAATAGTAATTTTTCATAAGCATGACCCTGAAAAGGAAGGAAATGCTCATTTGAATTGAAAAGACAACATAATAGTTGTGAGTCATCTCATGTAGCAATGTCAAAACTACAATTTAAAATAAATATAGGAAATCATTCTATTCGATTTAATATCAGACCATTAAAAACTAAAATAAACATATAAGAAATAATTCTAAATTTATATAGATTAAAATTCCATATGAAAATATTACACACTAAATACAAGCTCAACACGTTGAAATAATTTATCATAATAAGATCAGTATCTCAATTTAGTTCAATGTTTGACAATCTATTTCGCTAGGGATAATTGACAATCATGAGGAGGAGACAAATATTTAAAGGATAAACTACTGGCGAGTTGCCTTAGTACGTGCTAGTTGAGAAAGGAAATTAAGCGAAAGAAATGGAGAGATCCATACATCTGCTTCCAAACAAAATTAAGTGGAAGAAATGAAGAGATACTCACTCTATAATGTAGAAATGGTTTGGAATAAATGAGAGCCGCTTGCATTTGTAAAGACTGAACTTTAAACACAAAGACCACATCAGAAAATTTCATATAAAGACAAATAAGTCGGTCAACTAGTCAAAAATTGAATGCACAAGTCGACTAGATATAAATATATTGTCAATAATAAAGAAATAAAAGTACTATTAAGATGATAACTGTCGAAAAGATAAAGCATACCTTTGTCTAAAAATAAGTGGAAAGTCGACCATCTGTCGAGTGTCCTAAAGAAATCACATTAAGAGATGTTGCATTAACTACAAGCAAATACTAGGTATCATGTCTGGGTAGCAACCCAAGAGATTTTTGACCAACTATTGAATCACATCAGTAAATGATAAGGATTAGATCAAAATATATACTTCCATATTAACGACATAAGGAAACAACAAATTTTCCCAAATACCACAATGTCGATTACGAATGGCAAGTCCTTCCTGTAAGAAACTTCATAAACCTGTTCACAAAAGTCAGCAAGGGAGAGAATATTGTCGGAGTGTGTTTCCACCCTACCACGAAGCATTAATGCTTCCCCAGAATCTTTCTTGACATGAAGATACCCAGCCCAGGTAGAAGTAATCTAATAAAGTAAAACTAAGGAGTAATGAAATATGTGCACTACTTGATACATCCACAATCAAGTTTCAATATAACATGTCATGGACTTCAAAAAAAAAAAACCTTTTAATTCTACTTCCATTTCATACATATGGAAAATAATGTGTAAATATTCTCATTTAATACATAGTATATCATGTTTCATGGGTGCATTAGACATGTACATAAAGGAACATAACACCATTTTTTTCCTAACTATCAAAATATGTCAAGCTCATATATTTCCACCATTATCTATTTAAGTTCAAATAGTATTTATAACTTGACTTCATCATAGTACATGGAGAAATATCAGGAATACACATAGAGAAAATTCATTTAATCCTGGAAGCATAAACTATAATAATGATTAACAAGTACTTCATAAATAGGTCTAACAAATTTACATGTCTAAGATTTCCTTCATAGATCTACTCATTAAGATTTGACTTTCACCTCCTTTATTTTCTATAGTAATGAATTAAGAAACATCAATAACCTAAATCATTATCATTAAGACATGGATAAAGCATATGCATCATTCCGACATATTAAAACTAGAAACATCAATTCTTTCTTGTGAAACATGTTGAAAATATCTTTATTTCGTATCCAACCAATATAGAAGAACATATACCTAGTTTCAATCTAAACACAAGCTTAACAAACATTCCATCCTCTTGGTTCTCATTAGGAAAGACAATTGCATAATAAATATAAGTTTCTCTTTATAGGATCTTTTATTTCTTTAAGCACGGAGAAACACAACAAAGGTTCTTGTATACATCAACACATGCAAAACACCATTTCCTTATTATTCTATCTAGTATTCCGAGTAATCATAATCTTCAATAGTATGTACTTTGTAATGATTTAGATATAGCCTTATATTCATAGAATCATCCAGACATACTTAGTATTTATCTACGCATATGCATTCAATGTAAAGATAATGAAAATAATCCTACACATAGGCATAGTCCTTCCTTGATGTACTAACCATAATCAAAATTATAAATGATAGGTTGCAAAAGCATAACTAAGTTGGCCTAAATTCAGAGATATTCAAATTCAAAAAGATTTTATCGAAGTCTTTCTAAGGTAAACTTAATTAATTGGATTCTATTCAACCAAGTGGCTAACTCCAACTTATAAACCATGTTTAAAGTTAGACCATATGAATTTCTATGCAGCTTTAATTTTTAAGCATATAATCTCCCCTAAAATGATAAATTCCCCCCCCTAATAGTTAAGATTCTGATTTCACCTTTTCAAAATGGATTAATCATAAAGACAACCTAAAATCCAAGTTTATCCTTTCTTAAAAGAAAATTAGTACAATTCATCTCTTTAAAAATTGATTTCTACTTCAAAACAACATGAAGATATACATATAATTACCCATTCTTAGATATAATGTTAGATTAAGAATATCTATAATTTCAGAATTATGTGATCATGTAAATACTACAGGAAATTCATGTAGTTTCTATCACAGATAAATAAACCAGACAACAAGAAGTTTTTTCAAATTTTTGGACTTTAAATCGATGAAAATGGTTACATATTTGTATTCTAAGAATAAACATTTTTCACTTGCTATCTCTTTCAAAGGTATATATTTTTTTTATTCTTTTTAAGTATTATACACAAATTCTTCTTTCTCTATATGTGTATATAAATCCAGAGATCATTAATAAGAAAAATAAATATGCAATGGAAATAATATATATCTTTCACAGTCAGTATAAACTGAAAATAAAATTTTATCTTACTAAGGAAAACATAAATTCAACAATAAAAGAACCCGGTTTCTATTAGTAGAAATCTGGAGTTATGGAAATGCTTCTATCCTTCTCTTTTGAGTCTAATTTTTCTTCCTCCTTCCTTCCTTCCTGCGTGTGCCAGTCTTTATTCCTTCAAAATAATCTCTCCTCCTAATAAACTCCCTCTTCTTTCATAAAATACACTCTCTATTCTTCCTTAAAATAAACTCTCTTCTTTTTTTTATGCCGTAGGCATTTCCTATGAAAGGGTTTCAGTAGATCTTGTTGATCGATGGTTCAAATTAAAATAAAACCACTGAAGACCATTGAAAGCATCTCGTCCATTGATTATGCTTTTTATCTTTTATGTCATTACTTTCATCGCACTCTGTTTGGTCCTCATTTTTAATTTAAACATAAGTTTTTTGACTCATCTCTTATGAAGTTGGGGTCGCTGACCACAAAATAAGGGTCCCATCATCATCATCTAGTTGGTAGTACTTCATGGCATGGAATTGTATGTTCAAACTATGACATAGTGTCTTATACAAGCTTTTTGTGTGTGAAAGTAGTAGAGTCATTGGACAACAACTTTGTAAGGAAATGTTATACACTAAGTTTGCACCCTTGTCTCAAGCTCTCTTGGTCTTGATAACTTAGTATAACATGGGAATCATCTCCAAGTTGTGGGACCTTTGCTAACTAAGATGAGACCTCCAGGTTCTAGGCTGGTTCCTCTTGGATAATCACCTTAATTTTCTTCCTAACATGAAAGTAAAACTTTTGGAGGGAAAGGGATAGAAGCAATGCTTGTAAGGGAAATGACTTGAAAGCAAACTACCTACTAGGTGATGCACCGACATTAGGGTTTGGATCTCAGTATGTAGGAATGAAATCAATGAAAAGCTTAGGTCTAGTAGGTCACAACTTACTAAATAGGCTTGCATAAGTATTTCATAAGAGGGCCCGAGAATAAGACACAACTTATGACCTGCAAACAGACATTCACTTCTACAACTCGGTGTAGGATTGAGACAAGACTATTAAGGGGGTTGAGGTATACCCACAAGAACATCTAAATCAAATCAAACACAGTAACACACAAAATTGTAGAAAGCAAGAGGGATCAGGAACCCTAAACTATCATTGAAAACATGCACATACTTTGATGCAATAAGAGATAATCCAAACAAGGAAGCATAGGGACATGAAGGATTGTCATAAAATACCTCTGAAATATTTGAATCATCAATGGGAGAAATACAACTATATGAGCTAGAGGGTAGAAATGATACCACAGATAGCCTTTAAGAAAAGGTGAATTTTCTTCTACAAATCATCTAACTCTTTGAGCACTAAAGGCTCCAAAACAATATATACATACTCAACTACATGTAGGCAGGAGTCAAAACTAACCTAACTAGGGTTACAAGATTTTACAATAAAAATATCAAACCCTAGGTGTCCACTGATGACCCATCATGAAAATCACTGAGAATTGGTCATCAAATAAGATCTTTCTCTTGCATGTTGATCCTAGACTAAGTCTACCTGCAGACACAACAACTCCGACCCATCTACCCACCTGCAACTCCACTAAGCCATGAAGGCTTCAAATCCGATCCTTGTGTGATACTTGCATTTAAAATGATTAACCCTGCAAAGGTGGTGCCAAGCTCATTAAAGCTTCAACAAGACATGGCACCCTATGAAATCTGTGGTGCCAATGATCAGATTATCTACTTATCATCTTCTCAACCATCCCTGTCCTGAGGAATTCAATTTCAGCTACCCATTTGTCATGCATGGCCGCAAAATGCAAACCCTAGCAAAGCTTTTGTAGAGAAATATTTAAATTTGAATATTAACGGCTACCAGATATATTTTAAAATGTGACCATCGATGAATAACCCTCCTGGTAGATGAACGGCCCAAATGCACCCTTTAAAATAGTCAAAAAACCTTTCTGACAAGTCAACCACCATCTCGGATACACATTGCAACCTTTTGACATCGGACCCACTGACAAGTTTGAATACTTTGGCAAATCTGATGGCTGGTGCAAGATCTCATACTCTGACACAAACCTTTGCGAAGATACGCCAACTGTCGATCTTCATCTTTTTGACATCTTTGCAGGTCCTTTTACACAGTCCCACTGTGGCATCCAAGTCATTGCTATGTGGACCAATCAGATTCGAGCAAGTTAGCACATAAGGACCCACCAAAGGAAGTTTTGACACCAACCAAGATCGGCGGTTGTCATAAGATCATGAGCCCTGACACAAACCATTGCGAAGATACGCTAGCCATTGATCCTCTGTAGATGTCAAAGCCTCTTGACCGCTGAAAGGGTCTAGCCCCACTAACAACCTTCCACCTATATTCAACCTTAGCCAATCATAGGCTGCCAAAATGGATCCATGTACCATTGGTCCCACTGACACATTGGGCTCTGCAGACAGAAGAAAATTGACAATCATCACAATATCTCAGGGAATCTTCTGACCCTATGAGATCATGCGACAACCATCGGATCAAGAATCTTGTCCTGTCCATTTGAACTAAGACCGCCAACCTAAATGGTAACCGCTCGCGGGATCGCTGAGGGTTAAGGAGTTAACCGCCAGGAATCAAAGACTTGGTGACTAAAGGGCTAATAAAGGCACATGAAAATTGGATGACTTAAGTTGCCGAAAAGGTAACATGAAAATATAACAAGACCAAAGGGTTTTTAGGATTTTGAAAACCAACAGCTAGTTTTATGAAACTTTTCAACTACAGACCAAGGAGATAACAAATTTGCAAAGACCAAAGAACATGGAATAAATTTGTGAAAATTTTAGGGATGGTAGACATGGTAAAAATAGAGGCTTGGGTATGGTTTTTAGCCAAATTTGAATGCATATGAAAATTTGGGTAACATTTTGGCGATTTATGCTGGATGTCAGCCTGCTAGACATGGAAACTAGTGACCTTGAACATCCGTTGGGCATGGGGACATCAAGATTTTTAAATTTCTCATAGGGAGATGGAACTAGAACTGTGCTCAAAGCACTTCTTGAAAAGTAAGAAATTAAACTAGAAAGCAGGAAAGCATTTTTTACAAAATTTATAGAGAGGGATCAACTTCAAAATAGGGTTTTAGGTGGAAACCATTCACAGAAATAGGTAAGGGGAATCCCTCCATATTTGATAGTTGAAAAGCATTGGAGCCCCCACATTCTGTTATAACAAATGGCCCACCCCAAAAGGAGTCAAATTTTGTGTGCCTGTTAGGTCTTGACCTAAACTCATCCCACTTGAGGACTACATCCCCAACCTTGAAATTTCTGGCTCTGGCCCTTTTGTCAAAACCCTTCTTTGTCTGAATCTTATGGAATTCCATATCTTGCATTGACTTTCTTCTAAGTTCTTCTAATTCCATCAATTGAGCATATCTGATCTGTAAGGGATCCTTTTCATCAAATAGGGCGTATTGAGTAGCTAAGTTTAGAGCTAGCAATTATGTTGAAATGGACAACTTAGCCTCCTTGAAATACACTAACATGTAAGGAGAATTACCAATTATTTTCTTTGGGGTAATTCTGTCTAACCACAAGGCAGATCTGAGCTTTGTGTGCCAATCTCTCTGATTCTCTTGAAGAGTATTCTTGATTATCCTAATCAAGTTCTTATTGGTGGATTCTACCAGGTCATTGCCTTGAGGGTAATAATTTGAACTGGTATTTAGATAGATGCCATTCTTGACTGCCCACTCTGAGACTTCGAGGCCTGTGAATGCCAAGGCATTATCTAAAATGATGGAATCAGGAGTGCCAAACCTATGGATTATATCATCATAAAAGCTTAGGATAGCACTCTCATTGGCTTCTTTCAATGCAATTTCTTTTGTCCATCTAGTGAAGTAGTCAGTTGCAGTAATTATCCATTTATGAACTGCACTAGATGGAGGATTGATCATTCCTATGAAATCTATGCCCCACTTCATGAAGGGTTTCTTTGTTTTGAGTGGCTATAGGGGCAAGGCTGCAAGCCTTTCTTTTCCTACAAACATGGCACACTTGATGCATTTTCTCACATAATCATGACTATCCTTAAAGATAGATGGCCAATAGTATCCAGCCCTCATGATTTTAAAAGTAGTAGTCATAGGAGAAAAGTGAGCTCCAGAAGGTCCATCATGAAACTCAAATAGGATGTCTACTACCTTTTTTGAATCTATGCATCTTAAAAGGACACCATTGTGATCTTTCCTAAAAATAACATCATCAATCAGCACAAAAGGAATAGATTGTAACCTATAATACCTTCTTTTTGCTAAATCTAGGCCTGCAGGACATTGTCCTATCTTCAAATAATTGATCATATTAGGCAACCAGTTGTTGCCTTGGCTTGTTCTTCTGTAGAGTGCACCACCAGAGATGCATCCATTTGCTCTGATTTCTTTGAACTTTCATTCTTTGCCAAATGCTCACAAAGACCTCTTCCTCTAACCAACTTGGTAATTTGAATATAAATGTCATATTCCATCACCTTGGTGATCCAACCAACTCTTTTCTCATTTAAGTCTTTCGAGAGCAAAAACTCTTTGACACTTGGATGAGTAACTTTTAAATGTACCTTGCTATGGGTCAATAAATATTTGAACCTTTCAAGGCTCTTTACCATAGCAAGCACATGTTTCTCTACAAAATACTATCTTTGTTCATACTCTTCCAAACCTTTGCTAAAGAAAGCAATGGGCTACTCCAATCCATCTGAATTTTCTTGAGTCAACATTGTAGATATAGCAGCATGACCTCCATAAGAAAAAAGGATGAAATCCTTACTAAAATTTGGGTTTAAGAGGGCAGGGGCCTCTGTTAGGGCCTCTTTGATAGCCTGGAAATTGACTTTCCTTTCTTTGGTCCAAGCAAAAACTGAACTCTTCTTTAACATGGCTGTCAAAGGCTTGAGTAAATCTGCAATGTTAGGCAAGAATCTCCTAACAAAATTAATCTTTTCTATGAAAGATTGGAGACTTTTCTTGTGATGTGGTAGGGGTAGCTCTAGGATAGTTGCAATTCTCTTAGGATCCACTGTAATTCCTTCTTTGGATACTACATATCCTAACAATTTTCCTTCATGAACTGCAAACACACATTTCTTGGGATTAAGAGATATCCCAAATTCTCTACACCTTTCAAAAATCTTCCTTAGATGTTTGATGTGGTCTACTACATGCTTTGAATAGACAGTTATGTCATCTAAGTAGACCAACACAAACTTGTACATTAGGCTCTTAAAGGCCATATCCATTGCCTTTTGAAATGTAGCACCTGCATTTGACAAACCAAAGGGCATCTTTTGATAAGCCATGGTTCCCCACTTGGTTGTAAATGTAGTCTTGTATTGATCCTCTTCATTTACTAAGATCTGATTGTATCCTGAATAGCCATCCAATAATGAAAATCTCTCAGATCTAGAGACACATTGTAAAATTTGTTCCATAGAGGGTAGTGGATGGCGGTCCTTTAATGAGGCCCTGTTAAGATCCCTGAAGTCAACACATAACCTCAGCTCCCCATTCTTCTTCCTGACTAGAACAAGGTTGGAAACCCAACTAGTATGCTTAATGGTGTAGATGATACCACTCTCTATCAATTTGAGCACTTCTTTATGCATAAGTGGCTCAAGCTTAGGATTAACAGGCCTTTGCTTTTGCCTCACTGGTTTGACATTTGGTTCTAACTCAATAGTTTTTTGAGCAAGGGCATGATTAAAACCTTTGAGATCCTCATATTGCCATGCAAAAACATCACTGAATTGTTTGAATAACTAAGTATAAGCTTGTTTTTCCAATTCAGTGTTTACCTTTCCAAATTGTAAACTCTTACCCGGTTCCAACTCTAGTTCAACACAATGTTCTTGTTGGACTACCAGGCCAGCTTTGCTTTCCTTGAATTCATCATCCTTGTTGAAGACAGTCTCCAAAGTAATAAGACCTCTAGGCATCTTATTGGATTTGAGTTGTATCAGTTGATCACCATAGCTTTGTGATAGCCTATCTTGATTGTGTTCTGAAAAAACATCTTCTTCAAATAAGAAATGTAGAATTTGTTCATCATTGTCAAACACTTGCCAATTGACATCATTATCTGGGATAGATGGTCTGACAATCACTTTGATATGTTGTTGATCTATTTCTCTTGAAATGCTATTTAGGATGTCATATTGGGATCCAACAGCAGGTAATCTATCTGCATTTTGATTTAACTTTCTAGGGATAGCAACAATATTGAAAACATGGAAATCTTCAATTGCATCCAAAACTCTATGTTTGTATGCTTTCATGGTATCATTTTTGGTTTCACTTATCCCTCTTACTTGGCTAACAACTAACTCACTGTCACCATAAACTTTTAAGGCCTTAAGCCCTCTTTTTCTAGCCCATTATAGTCCATTGACTAGACTTTCATACTCTGCAGTATTGCTAGTGCAAGAGAAACTAAATCTAAAGGTAGTATAATACCTTTCTCCTTTTGGGGACACTAACATAGCACCACCACCAGAACCATGTCTACTTCTAGCCCCATCAAAAAATAGTTCCCAAACCTGACTGCTCTGATCTTCTGAATCAGTATCCTCTTTGAGAAGGCTTGGCTCTATAGCATTACTTTCTTGTATTAAATAACTTCCCAAACCAAAATCTCAGATCAGATTTTCTTGGGCCTCTGAAGCTCTTTCATCTAGAAGGATATCAGGGATACTCTCTATCTTTGTGCTTGCTTCACTAATGGCTTGGAAGTCACTGTCATCAAATATAGGGTAGTTTACATTGATGGTATTGGACACATATGGCTCTATATGGTGTGCTACTAATGGTTATGATTTAATGGTGACCTTGGTCCCATACCTTGTATGAAATAACATGCAAGACCAATCAGAAGATAGATAGCCTCCTATCTTGGTTGTAAACTCCCTTGAAAGACATATAGCAAATAATGCAGGGAGATCTATGATATATATATCAAGGAGGATGGAAAAATTAGGACTAGCATGTAGAATTAGACTGGTATCCTTGGCCACACCTATAGTATTGACTAAGGATCCATCAAGTTGGGTAACCTTCTTGCGAAAGGGCTCATATTTTGGTCCTAACTAGTCAGTTACTTTCTTGGGCATTACAGTGCTAGTAGCTCCACTATCTACCATACAATTATGCACTAAATATTTTCCAATGATTAAAGATACTTAAAAGGGAGGTGGCTTTGAGTTCCTACCTTGTGTGGCATTATCCTTGGAGTTGCTACTTGGAGCCTCCTTCTCTTGATCAATGTTAACCAAAACTAGCTTTGCAGCTTCTTTTGTAGGTTGAGGAGTTGCTACTTCTGTCATGGCCTTCTTCAAAATTTTAGGTTATCCTGGAAGAGCCAAAGAGTCCCACATGGACATGGTGACATTCACCTTCTTCATGTTGTCTACAATATTGAATGGTGTCACAGTGTGTACTCTTTTTTGTATCTTTGGCATGATGGGCTCTACCTCTTTGGAATGCTAGCCTTCTTTGCTTGTAATGACAGGATCCTCCTTAGGTGTGATGGGAGTAGCTTGCTGTAGTGGTTCTGTAGATGTAGTAGCTTTGGAGTTGGAATCCGCTCTCTCCATGTCTTGAGCTCTTCTTTTTTCTCTTGTAGAGGCAACAAAAGCAGCTTCATCATTGACTCCATTGAAGTCTGGTTGCTCCCAATTAAAGAGAGCAATCTCATTCTCTTGTGATTCTTGTTGAGGAATTGATCCACTGGATGAAACCTCTGATTGAGCTTGTGAGGCATTTTGAACCATTAGAGCCTAGTTCATCCATCCATTTGAACATGTAGCCTGATTATGAGGCTGATTACAAGGAAAACACCATTCATTATCCATAGCCATATTATTTTGACTAGGAACCACATACCTCACCAGATTAGCAAAATTTAGAGGTGCAGGGTTATATGGTTGGAATGGTCTCTGATTAAAACTTTGTCTTTGTCCTTGATAGCCTCCTTGGTATGGTGGCCTATTTTGTTGATAAGGTTGTCCTTGATTTTGATATTGTTGATTAGGACCTTGGCCTTGTAACTAAAATGGTGGTCTGATTCCTTGACCTTTCTTCTTCAAATTTGTGACCTCCTTAGTCAAGGTCTGCAACAAGTTAGTCATTTCTTGCTGACTAATTTGTTGTCTATTCTTCATCTCTTGCAGCTCTTGGGAGAAACTAGTCCTTAGCTCTTGACCACTAGTACTAGCTTGGGGTGCCAATATGGTGGGAATAGAGGTAAATGGGGGTACTTGGGTAGGTGCAATGGGTTGAAGGCTAGGAAAAATGGGCATTGGAGGCCTTCTAGCAATCATGCCTGCTTGGATTAAACGATTTTCAGCCCTGATAGCTATGTCAAAAGATTGGGGAAGAGAAGTACCACCCATAGACTGGATCATGACAAAAATTTAAACATTTAGACTTTGTAAATAGTATAGGAAAGCATGGTCAGCTAATGGTCTCACTGAGACTAGGATTCTATTCCATGTTTTAAGGAATCTACTATTATAATCTGTCATTTGCTCTTGAGGGTCTCTCTTAATAGTTGTTAACTGCTCAACTAGAGACAAGTTATCTGATTTATGCTCAAAATGTTTAATTAATGCATCCCCTAACTCATCCCAAGAAGTAATAGAACCAATAGTTAGAGTTCTAAACCATTCTAGAGCCTTACCTTTTAAAGAGGCTGCTAATAACTTTTTGGCCACATCTTCTTGAGTAATGTTGTGTATGCTGGATATGGTGGTCACGTCTCTTATGTGCTCAAAAGTAGTTGTCTGCCCATCACCTATGAAATCAGGTATACTCTTAAGTGCCACCAAGGGCACATCATGATGTTGAGCAAAGGCCAATGGGCTGCCTTGGTTGAATAGAGTAAAAGAAAACTATCTAGCCATTGTAGGTGTTGGAATCTAAAGATTGACAACTATATGAGTTGTATTTGTTGCTGGATTTGAATCTTCTTCTAGATCTCTGGTTAGAGATCTCCCTCTTCTTCTGGAATGAAAGGGAAAAGGTCTCCTTTTTAATGTATCAAGAGGTGTAGATTGAAATCTCCTTGCAGGGGATGTCCTTTGAGTTGACCTGTCTTTGTGACTTCTTCTTGAGGGCAACTCTGAAAATTGGGTAGGCTTTGAGCTTCTAGTCTTAGTCTTTCTCATAAAACTTTGAACAAGGTAGCCTCTGATCTTTGAACAGTAGAGTCGCCAAATATACTTGATATAATGACTTCTAAAAGCCTACACTATGAAATATGCATATCAGAGATAGCATATCTTTGAATTTGAATAACTTCTAGTCCCACCGGGCATGCCAGAATTGTTATACACTGGCACCAAGGTGGGGAATCCTTGAGCTTAAGCCTGTATTGATATTTCTTGTATACTGAACTTCTTTAATCCCTTTGCAGATGAGCCAACAGGAACACCTTTGAACATTAATCTGATCTTTTACTAGTCCCATCGGGCATGCCAGAATTTTTATACACTAAGTTTGCACCCTTGTCTCAAGCTCTCTTGGTCTTGATAACTTAGTATAACATGGGAATCTTCTCCAGGTTGTGGGACCTTTGCTAAATGAGATGAGACCTCCAGGTTCTAGGCTGGTTCCTCTTGGATAATCACCTTAATTTGCTTCTTGACATGAAAGTAAAACTTTTGGAGGGAAAGGGATAGAAGGAATGCTTGTAAGGGAAATGACTTGAAAGAAAACTACCTACTAGGTGATGCACCAAAATTAGGGTTTGGATCTCAGTATGTAGGAATGAAATCAATGAAAAGCTTAGGTCTAGTAGGTCACAACTTACTGAATAGGCTTGCATAAGTATTTCATAAGAGGGCTTTAGAATAAGACACAACTTATGACCTGCAAATAGACATTCACTTCTACAACTCGGTGTAGGATTGATACAAGACTGTTAAGGGGGTTGAGGTATACCCACAAGAACATCTAAATCAAATCAAACACAGTAACACACAAAATTGCAAAAAGCAAGAGGGATCAAGAACCCTAAACTATCATTGAAAACATGCACATACTTTGATCCAATAAGAGATAATCCAAATAAGGAAGCATAAGGACATGAAGGATTGTGACAAAATACCTCTACAATATTTGAATCATCAATGGGAGATATACAACTATATGAGCCAGAGGGTAGAAATGATACCACAGATAGTTTTTAAGAAAAGGTGAATTTTCTTCTACAAATTCTCCAACTCTTTGAGCACTAAAGGCTCCAAAACAATATATACATACTCAACTGCATGCAGGTAGGAGTCAAAACTAACCTAACTAGGGTTACAAAATTTTACAATAAAAATATCAAACCCTAGGTGTCCACTGATGACCCATCATGAAAATCACTGAGAACCAGTCATCAGATCAAATCTTTCTCTTGCGTGTTGATCCTAGACTAAGTCCACCTACAGACATAAGAACTCTGACCCATCTACCCACCTGCAACTCCACTAAGCCATGAAGGCGTCAAATCCAATCATGGTATGATACCTATGTTTAAAATGATTAACCTTGCAAAGGTGGTACCAAGCTCATTAAAGCTTCAACAAGAGGTGGCAACCTATGAAATCTGTGGTGCTGACGATTAGATTGTCTACTTATCATCTTCTCAACCATCCCTGTCCTAAGGAATTCAATTTCAGCTACCCATTTTTCGTGCATGGCCGCAAAACGCAAACCCTAGCAAAGCTTTTGCAGAGAAATATTTAAATCTGAATATTAACGGCTACGAGATATATTTTAAAATGTGACCATGGATGAATAACCTTCCCAGCAGATGAATGGCCCAGATGCACCCTTTAAAATAGTCAAAAAACCTTTCTGACAAGTCAACCGCCACTGCGACAGTCAACAACCAATCAAACTACACCATCTCGGATACACATTGCAACCTTTTGACATCAGACCCAATGACAAGTCTGAACACTTTGGCAAATCTGATGGCTGGCACAAGATCTCATACTCTGACACAAACCAGTGCGAAGATATGCCAACCATTGATCTTCATCTTTCTAACATCTTTGTAGGTCCTTTGACACGGTCCCACTAGGCATCCAAGTCATTGCTATGTGGACCAATCGGATTGAAGCAAGTCAGTAGATAAGGACCCACCGAAGGAAGTTCTGACACCAACCATGATCGGCGGTTGTCATAAGATCGCGAGCCCTGACACAAACCCTTACGAAGATATGCCGACTGTTGATCCTCTACAAATATCAGAGCCTCTTGATCGCTGAAAGGGCCCAGCCCCACTGACAACCTTCCACCCGTATTCAACCTTAGCCAATCACAGGCCACCAAAATGGATCCATGTAGCATTGGTCCCACTGACACATTAGGCTTTATAGGTAGTAGAAAATTGACGATCGTCGCAAGATCTCAAGGAATCTTCCAACCCAATGAGATCCTACGACAACCGTTGAATCAAGAATCTTTTCCTGGCCATTTGAAGTAAGACCGCCAACCTAAACGGTAACCACTTGCGGGATCACTAAGTGTTAAGGAGTTAACTGCCAAGAATCAGAGACTTGGCGACCAAAGGGTTAATAAAGGCATGTGGAAATTGGATGACTTAAGTTGCCGAAAAGGTAACATGAAAATATAACAAGACCAAAGGGTTTTTAGGATTTTGAAAACCAATGGCTAGTTTTATGAAACTTTTCAACTGTAGACCAGGGAGATAACAAATTTGCAGAGACCAGAGAACATGGAATAAATTCATGAAAATTTTAGGGATGGTAGACATGGTAAAAACAGAGGCCTGGGTATGGTTTTCAGCCAAATTTGAATGCATATGAAAATTTGGGTAGCAGGAAAAACATGGGTGAGGCGGTGAAGCAGCAAAGGCATTGGTTCATTCAGTAATGGGGCAGTGGGACACTTCTCATAATGCCATCCATGCGCTCAAAGTTCGTAAGCTTGCACTTTCAATCGATGCAGAAGAACAGTTTCCCTTAGAAAGCATGGAAATAGTAAGCATCTTTTCATTTGTTTTTGTTGCCAATAAGTTGTATTTTCCTGCAGGCTTATACTAATGTTTTAAACAGGTCAAGTTGACAGCCCTGCTACACGATATTGGTTAGCATTTATTGCCTATCTCTATTCTTTATTAGTCACTTTCTAAATTCGCTAGTAGCCCTGTTTACACTCATTATTTATTCCTTTCTATTGTTATGGTTTTGCACCATAAACAATCACAAGTATGCAAGGTGGGTTTTAATCATTTTTCTGCTATCTATGTTTGATCGGGTGTCATTAGTTTTCCTAATTCAAATTTCTTTTATTGTTTTAACAAACTATTAGATGAACAGAGGATTGATTTTTTAAATGTGTAGGAATGGGTTTGAAGGCAAGCTGGTCGAATGTTTTTTAGAGAGCCACGGAGTGGATCCTTGGAAAAGGGAGAGAATAATGGCCATAATAAATAAAATGGGGACGATTACACTACTTCTATATTCAGATTGAAATACCAAATAAAATTTTAGATATTACGCTTCTTGTAGGGTTTCTGTAGCAGAGTTTTAAGCTATGTACCAACACCCATTGATCTTCCATTTTCTATTCAAATATCATTTTTAGAAAGGTTGCATATAAGGGTTGCAAAGTCAAAATCTAGGGGAAGAAAGTTTGAACAATATGTAAGGTAAGCTGAGTTAAATAGCTTTATTGGATTACGAAAGGGGGTTTCATATAGCTAAACGTTATTTTCCCTTCACCTAGTGATCCATAAAACATGGGTTATACCTCCTATGATCATCAAGAATGTATATCTTTGTCAACTCACATTGTAAGCCTCAACCATTGTTTATTTAGTTTTAGTGAATGTGAATAATAAATATAGAGATGATCAAATACAAGAAGCAACATGAATTAACTTAAAACTGAGTATATGCAAACACAATATGACTTTATTTTTTTTCTTGTCACCACTGTTACTCGCCTACACATGACAAGCTTTTTTGGTGGTCTTTTTGCCTGAATTTCAATAAGATGTATCTTCTATGAATTTATGTCTCTTACCGTTCCAAGGTTGGTCTAGCCTCTGAGATATAACTTGAAGAGCTTTCCCTTTGAGGAAGTGTACATGCCCTTCTCTAGAGATAATAATGTGCAAGATTCTGCAGATGGAAACTTGGTCAAATTTAAGCTTGAAAAGCATTCGGACTGGTATTGTTGCAACATTAACATATCAAAATAATTGATAATGAAAAAGAAAATTTAATAAGACATCGAATAGTCTTGCATATTTATTTGGGGAGCATGAAAGATTGCGTAAAAATGGACAAGAAACAATCAATGGCCATAGAAGTATCAATGGTCGTCCATAGCTCTCAAGAATTGTGGACCATTGATTTTTGACATCAAGGGAATAGATAAAGAGGGGAGCAATAGGTAGATATAGAGGAGAGAGAGAGAGAGAGAGAGAGAGAGAGAGAGAGAGAGAGAGAGAAGTAGATGTTGAAAAATAGAGATGGAGAAAGGGAGAGAAATAAAGAGAGATAGCTCAATATACATAAACAAAAGCCTTAATTGGAAAATACAAAAAAACCTAACTTTCATCTATGTTTTTGCATTTCTATTTGTTTGACTAGAAATTTAAGCTATTCAAATTTTTGGGCCGTGAAAGCATTTTAATATTCTTTTGCAATTGGGGGCCATTGTAGTACATTAGAGAGAGAGAGAGAGAGAGAGAGAGAGAGAGAGAGAGAGAGACTTCAACATTGTATTTTACAGCCCACCATTTGACCTCATGTACTTCATAAAAAAAAAGAAGCAACATTTTTCCTAATTAAATTTCCACACCTCTTCGGCGTACCCATTGCACACATAGGTGTGATTGCTAGTTAATAAAACCCTTTGTCTTCTTTCATGCTGTGCTTCTCTTTTATACTCTCCATGCCTTGATATTTTCTTTTTTTTAATAAAAAATATCTTCCTTGTATTGCGTCTCTTTTCTTCTTACCAAAATATCATGCAAAAATTAATTGTTTTGCCATTCACGTTCATGGAAAATGTCAGCAAAGTAGCTATAGATGTAAAACAAAATATTAAATCTTCCCCCTTCATAAATACGTCTGTCACTTCCTTGACTTATTTTTATTTTATTCCACAACTTGGTATGCACACTCCCCCAAAATCCCCAAAATCTGCAACGTCTAAATCGTAGACTAAAACGTAAATCTTACCAAGGGGGACACAGCTTTTTTTTGACTTTTCTCAAACTTTCCTTATACATATTACGTTTTAGTTTATGATTTAGCCAATACAAAATCTGCATACATTGCGGATGTATATTTAATATATTGTGTGGGCCATTGGGTCGTGACAGCATTAAACATGACGCTGGATTTATGCTCCGAAAGAGAGCCTGAGAAGTAAGATAATTTTGAGATTGTAGTCGTAGGCGTCAAGATGTATGTAATCCGGAGTCTTTCTCATCTTCTGTTAGTTTGCTTCACTTTAAGTTTCTTTTGTCACTACGCAGCTTCTGTAGAGTATGCCACAAATTACATTATTCGAATGGATGAATCTGTCATCCTCACTGAGTTCTCCACTCACTAGCAATGGTATAAATCTGTGATATCTTCTGTCAAAGATTTTAGCGCCAGCCCTGCCTCCCAGAAAGAGGATTTCTATCATTACACTTATAGTACAGTCATGCATGGCTTCAGCGCCAAACTAACCCAATCGGAACTGGACATTTTGGAAGAGATGTCCGGGCATGTAATGTCGTTACCCGATCCAGTGGGACAATTCCATACCACTCATTCAACTGAATTCCTTGGACTCAGTCCTATTGCGGGTCTTTTGCCGACTTCCCGATTTGGGCAAGACGTTATTGTGGGAATGATGGACAGCGGAGTCTGGCCAGAGAGCGAGAACTTCAACGACCACGGAATGCAACCTGTGCCGGCCAGATGGAAGGGAACATGCGAGAACGGCACGACATTTCATCCTTCACTCTGTAACAGAAAGCCAATTAACTCGACTGATGACTACGACTCTGCAAGGGACTTTTTGGGCCATGGAAGCCATACGTCGTCAACGGCGGGAGGCAACTACGTGGGTAATGTGAGCTTCTTCGGTTACGCTCCTGGTACCGCCCGAGGCGTGGCTCCGGCTGCCCGAGTCGCTATGTACAAAATCGGTTGGTCCATTGGGATTGCGGGCTCTGAGGTGCTTGCCGGCATGGAGAGCGCCATTATGGATGGAGCTGATGCTCTCTCTCTTTCTATCGGCATTACGGATGGACCTTATTTCAATGATGTTATTGCATTAGGAGGTTTTGCAGCCATCAAGAAAGGAGTTCTTGTTGTTTGCTCTGCGGGAAACAGTGGCCCATCACGCCAAAGTATAATTAACGGCGCACCGTGGATATTGACAGTGGGAGCGAGCACCATCGACCGAGGATATGAAGCTTCGTTGACGCTGGGCGATGGATCCGTTGTAATTGGCTCCTCCTTTAATTATACCGATACGATAGATGGCATGTTGAAGATATCAAAAGCTCCGCTCGCCTACGACATCCGAGATAGTGCATGCAAGAGAAGGCTGGTCTCTGAGAAAGTGAATGGAACGGTGTTGTTATGCACGAATGTCAGCTCTGATATTATTAAAGCTGCAAAAGCTGCTGGAGTCGCGGCACTTGTTATGGTAACAGATCAACCGGACTATTTTGCTTCTTATAAATCTCTAGATTTCGCTACTGTGTATTTGAATGCTCGTGATGAGGCAGCCCTCGGCAAATATTCTTCTTCAGCGGCGAATCCTGTGGTGGACATAGATTTCGGTGTGACAGACTTGGGCATTAAGCCTGAACCAGTAATGGCTCATTTTTCAGCTAGAGGCCCCAATATTCAAAGCCCCAATATCCTCAAGCCGGACATTACAGCGCCCGTGGTAAGTATCTTAGCAGCCTGGCCGGTACATCCGATAGAAACTTATGAAATAGCTTCTGGGACGTCCATGTCGTGTCCGCATTTAGCAGGTGTTCATAGTGAGTGGAGTCCTGCGGCAATCAGATCTGCACTGATGACCACTTCCTACACGCTAGACAACTCCAACAACACTATTACTGATGGTCACGACGGGCAACCAGCCAACCCCTTGGTGTTCGGTGCAGGTCATGTTGTTCCTAATAAAGCCGTCGACCCTGGTCTTCTCTATGACATTGGTGTAGAGGACTACGTAAACTATATGTGCACTCTGAATTATACCACTAAACTATCCTTCCTTTACTGCAGTCTTCAACAAGAATGCCACGTCATCCTACTCTTCGACATTCAAAAGAACATTGACAAATGTGGGAGATGGTGCATCATATTATAAGGCAGTGGTTGAGGTGCCAAAAGGATTCGAGGTAAAAGTAAATCGCTCTGGCCTTCAATTTGCTGAGAAATTTCAAAAGAAGAATTTTACTCTAACTATGGAGGTCAAGAAGAGTACAGATGTGGTGCACGGATTTATAAGTTGGATCGATCAGATGGGTCATGCAGTGAAAAGTCCTGTCGTAGTACTCTTTGAATAAGAAGCACTGGTGCAATGCTTCTTGCATGCCCAAAATAAAATTTTAATCTCTACAAGAGCATCTAAATTCTAGCAATTCAGTGTTCTCTTTAGTAAATATTTTATAGATTCTCATTTCTATATGTAACCATTTTAACAGGCGTTTTGTATAATTATTGTTCAATTTCACTAAGTTCAATAATAAATAGTCTTGTATTTCCAATTTTTTTAAAAATTTATTTTTTGTTTACTGGTTTTCTTTTTTGGGTGAGAAATATAAAATTATGTATTTTTAATTGTGCATGGTGACTTTGTACACAAAGTGTTTGATATATATGTTGGTTTGTTATTGATGTCAAAGCAAGTCATCTGGAATTGTCCGAATGATCTTGGTGTTGGTCTGGAATTTTTGGGAAGCATACTAAAGCATAGATAACGAAAAATCTATCATAAAGTCTTTCCAAAATTTTCTTAGTTTAGAGGATTTGTTCTTGTTCTATTAGTGTTATAGAGAAGTGAAGGTGATGATCTAGTTTTAATTGTTTGGGTTCAGGTGTGTCTTTTGGTTGGATCTATCCTTGGTGTAATACGCGATTGGTTTATATTATGTTTTGGTTCCTTTTCATTTTAGAATTCATTGATGGATCGATTACAAATGCTACTCTTTTTTGTGGCCAGCTTGTGTTGGAATATGTTCTAGTTTGGTGCTATTCAATGTTTTAATATGCTTTCTTGGCTGACCTAGTCATAATTCTTTTAAAAATACTCTATGTATATACTTTCTCAAGTCTAGCATTTAAAATTCATTAATAAGGATGCGAATAGTCTTGAAAAGAAAAAAATAATGGATTAATTAGATGCATAGATAAGATAAGGTGAACAGAGAAATGACAACCAAAGATAAGACTCCAAAAGATTAGTATTTTAGATATACACAACATGAAAAAAAAACATAGAACTATGATCTAGATATCCAGATGCATTAATGACTTTAGTTCAAACCATTCATACTATTTGGAGCTATTGTATCTTATAATCTAAGCAGTGTGCTTAAAGAGACATTAGTTTTGTTGTATCTTGCTACTTTGGTAGTGAGCCTTTATCAACAAGTCCATAGCAGTATGGTCCCTTTTTATAATCAACAATAGTAATACATATAGTGAAGTATTTCTATGAGTTGATGGCCGCTATGGTTTTCCCCGTATTAAAATATTGGTGTTATTGTCTTGTTATGATGATCTATAATTGCTCATTCTGTTCTATGATTCATTTTACTAGTTAGTTACTTGAGTAGAATATTTAGGATGATTCACCGCTTCCCTACTTCCCCCTCTCTACCTTTGGTGTGTATTCAAGACAAAGAAATAAAATTTAGATGAGGAACTTTCCTCATTTAAAGATTCAATCCTTCAAACATTACATTGCCAATGTTATAGCATAGAAAATTAACTCAATTATCATCCTCACATATTTCTTTAGAGAAAAATAAAAAAACTTAAATTGATATAGGATTAAAAAAAATATCAAAGTTAACAATAGAAATTTTGGAAGGATGATGGAGATGATGTGGCATAGCTCTCTTTGCTTATACCTAGGCTAGGGGAACCCCTAGAAACATTTCTTCAATGCTTGGTCGGCTTAAAGTGTTAGGGTAATGAGATTTGATGAGGATGGGGGTTTCTACTTTCATTTTTAGGGGCATGATTTTTGTATGGAGTAAGAGTTGGTTGTTTTTTATTTTGTATTTGGTCTTTCTCTTCCATGCTTTCCAATCTATGGTGTCAAGGGACAAAGGTATCTTCTAGGTGTGGGCTTGTGTATTTGGTGCAAAGATTTTTTCTTATAGTGTAGTGGTGATTGATGTTACCCCATCCTCAATAAATTCAGCTATGATGGGTTTTGAACCCTGTTATTTCATGCATGCAACCAAGATTTTTGAGGAGGGTCTTGCAAATACTATTGGTTCATCTTGCATCGAGAAGGTGAAAAATTTCTTGGCTAGGATCCATGATCACTCTATTTTAGTTATACAACTTGAGATGATTTCAGGGGATATTACATACTAGTTGAATCATTCTTTTCTTTGTAAATCCTTGGGGCTTAGGCATTCTTT
Organism: Chamaecyparis obtusa; assembly: GCA_027943335.1. NCBI lineage: Eukaryota > Viridiplantae > Streptophyta > Pinopsida > Cupressales > Cupressaceae > Chamaecyparis > Chamaecyparis obtusa. The sequence continues at coordinate 70,473 of BSBK01005154.1, read as the reverse complement.
ACCGATCTTGGATATGTGGGTGGGACATGTTTGGAGTCCTAAAGGGGATATGGAGATCCTACCGGTGGCTGATAATTATAAATTGTCTTTCCTTGCATATCGGATAGACATAAGGCTTTTGAGGGAGGCCTATATTTTTTCAACAAGATTGGGTTATTTTTCCTACCTTGGCATGCAGGGTTCAATTTAGTAGAGCATCTTGCTTCTAGTTTCCCAGAAAATGTTCACCTTCCCAGACTTTTCCTTAAATTCTAGAAGAGTGATATTCTACATTCTATTGCTTTATTTCTTGGAAAACCAATTGGTTCAGCTATACAAACTTGGGACTTAAAGGTAGTTTCTTTTTTTTGAAATTTTAGTTGAAGTTGTTTTGAATAATCCTTTACCAAACTCTATGAAAGTCTTTCTAGGATATTTCTCTTATATCCAATAGTTGGATTATGTGATTCTCTCTTTTAGATGTCAAATATGTCATGAGTATGGAAATTTGTAAAGGAAATGTCCATAGTTTATCTCTACCACTCCAAATTTGAGTTATATTACTTATTCTATGCCTAAAAATGATAAGGGGAAGGCACCTATGATCAAAGAGATTGTGAATAAGGAACGATTTATCCGTGTAAAACATTGTAACAAGGGGGAGGTTAGAAAATGATGTGGAGGGATAGATAATTTAAAGATGATATATTGCATAGGTTTGAGCCGCTCAAAGGTTTTCTTCATGAGGAAGGTGTTCTAGTTGATCTTTCCTTGGGTGGTGGAACAAAGGCTATTCCACTATTAGATGAGGGAGGAGAAGATAATCTGAATATTCCTATAGAGGAGGAACAAGGAAGAATATTAGTCCCTTAGGCCCTTTCTCAAATTTGAGATGGTCAGGGCTCGAGTGGTAATGGTACACAGATGGATAGTAGTGTGGGATAAAATCATTTTCTCATCCAAGAAAGGAGGCTTTAGATCATGGTAATACAAATATCACTTCATATACTTTCAAAGTCCTTCAAAAACCATTCAAAAAATATCTATACAGAAATCATCAAAGGTAGTGTGAAAAAAGGCTTAGGTAAAAGTCAAGTTAATTGGCGAGACATTGGTGGGGTTTGGGTTTTTTAACACAATTGATTCTTAGTTCTCCCAACCCCATATAATATTATCATCTCTTCAAATGTGAGTGGTATGATTAGCATCCCTATCCAAAAATATATTCATAGATGAATTAATTCCCATTCTCCTCATATAGTCTTTATTCTGGAAACTAAGTTGATAGTTGATGGTTTGGCCAACTATTTTCCTCATGTTTGGCCCCATGGTCATTGGCAATTTGTGTGTTCACATGGTAGTTCACAAGATGTTTCTTTCTTCTAGAACCCGAAGAAGGTTTCCCCCTTATGGTGGATTTCTAGTTAGTCTTCCAAAACTATGATTTCTTCTAGGTTTGAGACAAGAGAAAGGTGCCTCTTCTCTAATATTTATGCTCCAACTGATCTCTTAATGTAAGTGTCACATTTGGTCTCACATAAATCTTGTTTGATCCTTGGACCCTTTTATTATTTGGATTATGGCTAGTTTTCTTAATGTTGTTACTAGTTTAGATGAAAAAAAGGTGGAGTAGTCTAGCTAGACTCAAAATTTCTTAGGGATAATATTGGCTTCTTGAAAATATTTGATGTGAAGCCAATCAGTGGTGTTTTCACATGAAATAATAGGTGAAGTAGTTTAGAGGCTATTTTAGAAAGTCTTGATAGATTTCTAGTCTTTTTCTATTGGGTAAATGACAGGTGGTCTGCCAGAACTAAAATTGTTGATTGGAGGGGCTTTAATCATTGGCTTATCGAGTTTTCATCTAGCTCATTTAGAATGTCCAAAAACCATTCTTTCAGACTTTAGTTTTTGTGTCTATGACATCAATCTTTACAAGATCTTATGGTTGACTATTAGTATGAAGGTATGTCCGCCCATGGTAGGGCCATGTATACTTTTGGAAAGAGGCTCCAACATGTGAAATATAGGCTCAAGAGGTGGAACAATTTTTTTTCAGAATCTGAAGCTCAAAAGATGGTATCTCAACCTAAGTTGGATAATGTCACATGTTATATTCATGATAAAGCGATGAATTTTGACCTCGATAAGGCTATATCTTTATCCCTTGAGGATTTGGAGGAATGAGAGTTTCATGAGGAGATTGTCTAGGAGAAGAATTCACAAGTTGATTGGCTTCAGGAAGGAGATAGAAACTAAAAAAAATCATAAATCTATTAGGGCACAGAGATATGGTAATTATATTACTTATCTCATCTCTCTAGAAGGATCTCATATCTCTTCTAGAAAAGAATTTTCTAGGGAAGTTGTTATTTATTTTTAAAATATTTTCACCAAGGTTGGTCTCCTAGCTATGGGGGATGAGATGACCAATTTAAGTTGTATTCCATCAATGGTCTCTATTGAGATGAATTCTACACTCTTTCACCCCATTTTTATTCTTGAATTGGAGGAATTTGTGTTCTAGATGAAAAAGGTAAGGCTCCTGGTCCATATGGATGATTAATTGAATTCTTTCAAGGATCTTTGGAGATTGGAAAGTTTGATCTTCTAGATGTAGTTATAGAATCTTGTTGGAATAAAAGAATGCTAATGTTCATGAACTCTACTTTCTTGGTTGTCATTCCTAAGAAGGAGAGGGCTAATAGTTTGGATCAATTGAGGCCTATTGCTTTATGTAATTTGATATACTAGATAATTAGTAAGTTATTTGCAAAAACACTCAAGCCATTCTTTAGTCCTTTTATTTCTGAAGAGAAAGGTGGTTTTGTTGGGGGGAGACTAAATTTTTATGGTATTGTGATAGAAATAGAGGATATTCATTCTATGGAAACATCTAAAGAGAAATCTTATGAATGGGTGAACTAGGACTTATTACAAAAAATTCTATTGGCCATTGGCTTCGAGGAAGAGTGGGTGAATTGGGTTATCACTTGTGTTAACTCTACCACTTTTTAAATTCTTATTAATGGGGAACATTTTAAGTTTTTTAGAACCTCTTGGGGTCTTTGTGTTGGATATTTTTCAGCAAGCCAGTGTTAACTATATTTTTGTCATTAATGACAATATATGGTAAGAAACATGCATTAAAGTCTTATGTAGAGAGCCTTGAGCATATGGTTCTTAGATATGTTATTAGCATGATATCATAGACGCAGAGGTTGATTCTAAGTACATATAGTTGTGGAGTTGTTTGTATCAGTAATGTTCCTGACAGTGTTATAGGTAGAGTTTTGTATGTAATTTTTAGTATGGTTATGATGAAGCCTTGCCCACTTATATTTGTGTTGAAGACATGTTTATGATGCTATGTTCATGAACGCAGAATTAGTTGTGTAGTTGAAGTTGAGTAATGATGTTTCTATTTGGCAGTCATAGTTTCCTGAGTTTATTTGATGGATCTAATAGTGTTTATATTGTTTTAGTAGTTGCACCTATCATTTTGATATGCGTGTTCGGTTTCATGTTTGATGGTGAGTTAAGAATGTTTGGTTAAGAGTGCATAACATATTTCAACATGAGAATAAAGTTTCAATTAAATTAGTGGAGCCGACTATGTGAAGCGAAGTGTCTACATATTGAGTTGCGCAGTCCTATTTGTGTTGCGTGCTTGGTTTAGCTATTAGAGATTTTATTGAAGAGTTATGTTGTTTCTCTATTATGATTTCAAGGAAGTTCTAATAGGCCAACTTGATTATATCATATGGAGAAAGATACTTATAGCCAGTCAGTTGTGATTGCTAAGTGTGATTGTCAGAGAAGAGTAGAAGATGCGAATATACTGAGACAGTCAATAATTAGTTGAAGATCTATGTGAAGAAGAATAGAGTATATGCTATTCATTGGAACTGATTAAGATAGCAGGTTTACTTTCTAGTTCACCAAGATCTAGATATAGTGTGTATCTATTTTGGAGAAGGTTGCAACCTTCACCATTTGAGCAGTGTGCTCCGTACATTATGTTCTCACCTTTAACAAGGTTAATTATAAAAGACTCCCAATAGGGTCCAACCTTTAACCAAGTCACTCTACTTCATGCATTGTAAAGATCAACTCCTAAAAGGTTGTAAGATCTTCTATTAGGGTTCATTATACTCTAGTGTAGTTTAATGTGGGTGCTAATTCCCACTGGGGATTTTACCTATTTAGGTTTCCCCGTAACCAAAATTTTGGTGTTGTGTTAAGTGTTATCTTATTGTGTATTTTCTTAATGTTATTTTGTACTTAATTGGATAAAGAATTGAATCTTGTAGATAACTGATCACCCCCCCTCTCAGCTATCTCTTGGGACTATTCCTAATAATTGGTATCAGAGCCAAGTGCCTTGGAGAGAAATTTTAATAGCTTGATGTTGATCAGATGGAATTCTTTAGAAAATAAAGTCCTATGTTTGATGGAGAGAATTATCTAGACTGGAAGAACAAAATGACAACATATTTGCGGTGCATTGGTTTTGAGATTTTTGAAGTAGATACTAGAGAAGTTCAAATTCCCTCTTTATCAGATCTTGCAAAGGAAGATGCAACCATTAAGCAAAAGGAAATGTTCACTCAAAATGAAATTTCCAAGGAATCCCTTATCAGTGCCTTGTCTAAAAATGAGTTTTCAGAGATCAAGAAAGTAGATAAAGCCTACAAGATATGGAAGTATCTAGAAGACATGTTTGAAGGAGACATACAAGCCAAGAATGCATGTAGAAAGACATGGAAGAAAAAGTACAATACATTGTAGATGCTACCTGAAGAGAACATTAGATCCTACAATCAAATAATTAATGAAGCAGTTGTAGAAATCAAAAACAATGGTGGAGAAATTTTAGAAGAAGACATAATGGATAAGTTGATGACTACTCTAACAACAAAATATGAGAGCAAGATAAACATCCTAGATGAGACTATGAAATTTTTAAAAGACTTCAGAAGAGAGACCTTAATTAGAAAGATTTTAGCATTCGAGATATTAGGTTTGAAGACAGAGCCTATGATGTAGGAGCATCCTAGGATTCTGAGCATCCTAGGATTCTGAGCATCCTAGGATTCTTGGCAATTTTGTATCAACCAAAAATATGTTTGTCTTTGAAGGTAGATTGTTAATTTTGATCTTGGTTTGGTGGAGTACTTGCTCGGTTTGGGAGACTGGTTGCTCAGTTTCTATGTTTACCAAGGTGCTTGGGTCTCTAAAGAACACTCAATAACTGAAGGCATCGGTTGCTTCTGGAGCTCATTGATAACTGCATTTCTCGGTCATGCTTGGAATGGTCAGTGTCTAGCACTCGGTTATTTTTTTGTTGCTCAGTGTTCTTTCTTACTGACTTCATTTGTTTGGTTAGATCAGCTTGGGCGACTAGTTCCATTGATTTGGGTTGTGTTCCTCAAGTTATGGATTGACTGTTGGATGTGTGAGGACCTAGATTTAGCATGTTGCATTCTTCTATGCGGATCTAATGACCATTAGAGCGATCTTGGATGATTTTATTTATTTTTAAGGCTATTTGAGAGCCGACTGATGTTTTAGCATTTAATATTTTTTTTAAGGGTTTATTGTTTCATCAGCTAACTTGTGGTTGGGAATCAATATTTATAAGATTCTTGGGTAGTTGTTTTGATGATGGGATGAGAGATTGGAAGGAAAGTTAGTAGCCTACAAGCTTAGGAATAGGGAGATTGCTTGGAAGTTTGAGTACAAGTTTAGATCTTTCTTGGGTGCCTACCAGTGTGCTGTGTTGCAGACCTGGACTAGCCAAATACTGATGTTGGGGAAAAGATTTGGATCTTGCAAGATCTTGTAGATTGTTACTTGCTTTGTATTTGGCCATAACTAGGAAGGCCTTAGAGCTCGACACATTGCATGTAATCAGTGATTTTATGAATAAATACTTCTATTTTATTTCAGATCTATTATTGTTGTTGTTGTGTATTTTTGCTACATATTGGTGTGGCTGTAAGGTTAGTCAGTCCTTAATTGGATACACCATCCTTGACTACATCAGGTGGTATCAGAGTGAAGTCTATTCCTGTTGGAGCCTAGTGGATTTTGAGTATTTGCATCTGGATCTTGATTTGAAGATGACTCCGAGGAGAAATCATGAGATCTTAGAGGAAGAGGAAGCTATTGGAGAGTTTAGTCCTGATGATTTTAGGGCATTGCAGAAATAAGTGCAAGATCTGCAAGAGGAATTAAGAAAGAAGAAGCCTTCCTTGAAAGAGGATAGTGATGATGAATCTGAAGAAGATCATTTTGAAGAAGCTGTCAAAGAAGCTAGAGACCCTAAGGAGAATCAAATTCTAAAAGCTATGTCTAAGATTGGGAAAAGACCTAAGATTGAAGTTTCTGCATTTGCTGGAAGCCTTAGGATAGAAGAGTTGATTGATTGGATCAATGAGATTGATGAGTACTTTGAGTATGAAGAAATAGAAGATCCTGATCAAGTTAGATTTGCAAAGACTAAGTTGAAGGGTCATGCAAATATCTGGTGGAGAGAATTTCAATTGGAAAGGGGTAGAAGAGGAAAAGAAAAGATCACAAAGTGGAACTGAATGGTTGACAAGTTGAAGAAGCAATTCATTCTGATGGATTATGAATTGGACATGTTTAGGAAGATGCAAGCTTTGAAGAAGACTAACAAATTGGTACAGGAGTATACCAAGGAGTTTTATAGGATCCTAATTAGGACTAGTCATTCTAAAGTTGATAAAGAGAAGGTTGCTAGGTATGTCTATGGTTTGAGACCTAGTATTCAAGAAGAGTTACTTATTGTGCAGATGACAACAATCGATGATGCTTATCAGATGGCATTGAAAATAGAAGAGAAGGTGAATAAGAATTTTGAAGGGAAACAAAACAGTAGGAACCGAGGTGATAAAACTAGTGAGATAGTTGCTGAGATTAATGTGACAGAGAATCCTAAGTCTAATGTGGGATCTAGTAGTGGTCAAGTTACTAAGAATGCTAGATAGAGAGGAAGGTGGAAGAATGATTTCACCAGTACTTGTTATAACTATGGTGAAGATGGTCACATAAGTTTTTATTATCCTAAGAAGAGGGTTGCACTGACTATTGAAGAAGATATTGTTAATGTTGCAGAAAAAGGTGAGACACTTATCACTAGGAGGTTAGGCGCATGTGTCCATGAACCAGTAAAAAGAAGGAATTTGTTTAGAACCAGATTTAAGTGCAAGAATAAGGTATGTAATGTCATAGTTGATGGTGGCAGTTATGAGAACTTAGTTTCAGATGAGATGGTTAGTAAATTGAGTTTGGAAAGAAGGAAGCATCCTAATCCTTATCATATTAGTTGGATACAAGATGATTCCAAGGTTAGAGTTGAAGAACAGTTCTTGGTTAATTTCCAGATTGGATCTTACCATGATGAGATATTGTGTGATATATTGCCTATGGATGCTTGTCATCTATTTCTTGGTAGACCCTAGCAGTTTGATAGGAATGTTTTGTTTGATGGTCATGCTAATACCTATGTGGTTAGGCATGAAGGAGCTCGGCATAAGATGATACCTTTATAGGAAATAGGGGCTAAGGGATGTGGAGTTATCAGATGTTCTCCTTATGACAAACCTCAAAATTAGAGGATTGATGAACCTATCCCTGCAAAGCCTAGTTTGAAAGAGAAGGAGAATCATATATCTGAAGAGTTTATTGAGATTAAGAAATAGATGGTATTGTTGGAAGAGATGGTACATCAAATGATGACATTTATGACACAGAGAGATGTAGATGATACTGAGTTGTTTGAGAGGTCTAAAAAGGATGAACCTTATTGAGGCTCTGATGTGATTGCTAGTGGTCAGAGTCGATTGCTATCAATTTCCAACTAGAAGGATAAGAAAAGTGGAAGGCAAAAGAATTTTCTACATGAGACAGTGAATGAAGTAAATAGGAGATATGGGTGAAGAACAGATTTGGCATACCTATTCTGATTCCCTTGAGGTGTTCCTGATTTCCTTATGAGAAATGTTTCTTACCTGGGGTGTCTGATGCAGGAGCATCCTAGGCAATTCTCTATCAACCAAAAATATGTTTTTCTTTAAAGGTAGATTGTTAGTTTTGATCTTGGTTTGGTGGAGTACTTGGTCAGTTTGGGAGACTGGTTGCTCAGTTTCTATGTTTACTGGGGTGCTTGGTCTTTGAAGAATGCTCAATAACTAAAGGCCTTGGTTGCTTTTGGAGCTCACTGATAATGATGTTCCTTGGTCATGCTTGGAATGGTCAGTGTCTAGCACTCGGCTATTTTTCTATTGCTCAGTGTTCTTGCTTACCGACTTGGTTTGTTTGGTTGGATTGGCTTGGCTGACTAGTTTCATTGATTTGGGTCACACTCCTCAAGCTATGGATTGACCGTTGGATGTGTGAGGACCTAGATCTAGTGTGTTTCATTCTTCTATGCCGATCTGATGACCGTTGGGGCCATCTTGGATGATTTTATTTATTTGTAAGACTATTTGAGAGCTGACTGATGTTTTAGCATTTAATATTTGTTGTAAGGGTTTATTGTTTCATTAGATGACTTGTGGCTGGGAATCAATATTTATAGGATGCTTGGGTAGTTGTTTGGATGATGGGATGAGAGATCAGAAGGGAAGTTAGTAGCCTATGAGCTTAGGAACAAGAAGATTGCTTGGAAGTTTGAGTATAAGTTTAGATCTTTCCTGGATGCCTACCAGTGTGCTATGTGTTGCAGACCTAGACTAGCCAAATATTGATGTTGGGGAAAAGATTTGGATCCTGGGAGATCTTGTAGACTATTACTTTCTTTGTATCTGGCCATAACCAGGAAGGCCTTACAGCCATACACATTGCATGTAATCGGTGATTTGATGAATAAAGACTTCTATTTTATTTTAGATCTATTATTGTTGTTGTTGTTGTGTATTTCTACTGCATATTGGTTTGGCTGCAAGTTCGGTCAGTCCTTAATTGGATCCACCATCCTTGACTCCATCAGCCTAAAAGTGAGACATCCTTCAAATCTTCAGTCCATAATAAGAAATCCTTGAATACTTTTGGTAACTTTGATAATGATGATGAGGATAAAGAAATAGATGATTTTATTTCTATGATTGCTAAGAAAGAAAGAAAAGGAAAATATGAAGGTCATTTACCATTCAAATGTTTTTCATGTAACAAGATTGGTCACTTTGCATCTAAGTGTCCTACAAGAGTCAAGAAGTTCAAAGCTAATTACAAGCCTAAGTATACAAAAGAATGTCACTATGTTGGAGATGGAGTATTAGATGAAGATTCAGTAGAAGATGAAATTGGATTCATTTCTATTGAAGATATGGAGAAAATGTTTGATGAAATGCATATTGAAGATGAAAAGAAAGCACAATAGTTAGCATTAATTTCTCAAACATACATCAGAATAGATTGGATCGTTGATAGTGGTTGTTCACATCACATGACAAGAGATAAAGATATATTTGTAAATTTGGATAAGTACAAAGGCACCATGGTTAGATTTGGAAACAACACTCCTAAACCTATCATAGGTAGAGGAACTATCACCTTGGATGGAAAGAATAATACTGATGATGCTCTATATATTGATGGTTTGTTGCATAACTTACTAAGTGTTGGACATTTTCTTGAAAAATGATATTAGTTAGAATTCAAAGACAACAAGTGCATCATTAATAAAAAATAAGGAGTAATGAGTGCATTAGGTTCAAAGACAAAAGGTACTATTTTTTAGCTTAATTCAAAAGCAATTTGTTTTGTTGCTAAAGTACACGACATCTGGTTATGGCACAAAAGACTATGTCACATCGATTTTGACAATATAGTAAAGATAAGAAATGTAAAGGAAGCTAGAGACCTTCCTAGCATTGCAAAACTAGTTGATACAATATGCACCTGGAATGTGTGATGGGAAAACATGTGAGGAATTCATTCAGAAGTAAACATAATTTGACATAGAACAAATTGGATCTAGTGCATATAAACTTATGTGGACCAACTCAAACAAGATCATACTATGGTGAAAGGTACTTTATTTTGTTTGTTGATGATAATTCTAAAATGATGTGGGTTGCATTCTTAAAAGATAAATCTGAAGCATTTGAGAAATTCAAGATATTCAAAGCTAAAGTTGAAAATGATTTTGGAATAAAGATAAAATGTGTGAGATCAGATAGAGGAGGAGAATTCACCTCTGACAAATTTTATGAGTATTGCAAAGAACATGGGATAAAGAGACAGCTAAGTGCATCTAGAACCCCTAAGAAAAATGAAATTGCAGAAAGAAGAAATAGGATCCTACTTGACAAAGCATTAACTATCATGATTGAAGGAAAAGTTGCACACACCTATTAGAGAGATGTAGTCAATACTACAGTCTATACTATCAATAGAATTCAATTAAGGCCAGACACATACAAGACACCTTATGAGCTATGGTTTGGGAATGTACCTACAATAAAATACTTCAGAATCTTTGGAAGCAAGTGCTACATCAAGAGAGATGAAGCTACTAGAAAGTTTGATGCAAGAAGTCATGAAGGTATTTTTCCTAGTTACTCTACCAAAAGAAAATTTTATAGATTTTTTAACTTAAAATCGAAGAATATCATTGAAAGTGCTCATGTAAAGATTGATGAAAATTTTATGATTTAAGATAGATATCATGATTATGCACCTTCGATTGAAGAAGAACCTAGTCCTATCAATAGAGAAACAGTTGTTGAAGAAATGTTTGACAACATTGATGTATTATTCAATGATCCTAGAACAAGTGAAGAAGAATCACAGAAGATAGAAGAGAGAGTCACTCCTAATGTTCCAAAATTCACATCAAGATAACATTCAAAAGAAGATATCATTAGAGATTAGAACAACAAAGTCATGACAAGATCAATGATGAAAAGTTCAACAGTTGATGAAGCGGTATGTTTACTTTCACAAATTGAACCCTCAATTGTTGAAGATGCATGTAATGATTCAGATTGGCATAAAGCAATGAAAGAAGAGCTAGATTAGATAGTTAAGAATGATACATGGGAATTGGTCCCTAGACCTAGTGACAAGAATTTGATTGGAACCAAGTGGATATTCAAAAAAAGATGAATGAGGATGTTACAGTAATAAGAAACAAAGAAAGACTAGTATGTGGGTATGTGCAAGATCATGAGGGGCCAAACTATGCCCTTAAGTGGAAATGAAAAATCAGAAAATCAGGGTTAGTCAACTTGACGTGAAAATTTCAACTAGCTATGAACCTAATATCAAAAAGTTGTAAGAATAGAATCTATAGAAAATTGAATATAGTTTCCAAACTACTAGGCTTTTTTTGAGAAAAAGTTAGTATGATTGGTGAAATGTATAGATTTCAATGCAGCAGTACAAAAATTTCAAGAAAAAAATAAGAAGTAGATGTATGTCTGACCACCTTAATTATAATCAAATGATAATATTTTATTATAAGATTTTATATATAAGTAGTAGAGTCATGCCCAGATGTGATGCATATTTTTTTGTAATTTTATTCCAAAAAAAAAATTAATTATAATTTTTTTGCTACAACATTTTTAGAATAAAAAAACTCCCATGTCTGACCACCTTAACTCATTCAAAACTTTACAAAATTTAAAAAAAAAACAAATTTCCTTATAGTAGGTGAAGCATAGAATGTGACGCCATTTTCGGATCTCAAAAATGTTATACCATCTAAAAGTTATAGTCATTTTTCTATCAGTATATAAATCAACACTTTAGAGGTAGCTCAATTAGAAAATAACTAATAATTACTTACTGAATTCAAAATTTGACAGCAATTATATCAATAGAAAGCTGATAATCTCCTTAAGATACCCTTTTCATTTTATCAAATTTGGGTGAAAAAAAAGTCGTCAACTACATTGTCAAAGTTTTGAATTGACATCACCACTTTTTGGCCCCTCATGATCTTGCACATACCCATGTAAAGGATATGCGTAGAGAGAAGGAATTGATTATTCACATACATTTTACCTTGTAAGAAGATTGGAAGCCATAAAGTTATTTATAGCCTATGCAACATTAAAAAGCTTTAAAGTATACCAGATGGATGTCAAGTTAGCATTCCTCAATGGAGAGTTGAAGGAAGAAGTCTACATAGAGCAACCTTAAGGATTTACTTTATCAGACAAACCAGATATGGTATGTAGACTGAAGAAAGCCCTTTATGGACTTAAGAAATCCCCTAGATCATGGTATGAAAGACTAGATGGTTACTTGACAAAGATCAAATTCAAGAAAGGAGCAATAGATTATAACTTATTCATAAGAGAGACACTTGAAGGATTATTACTAGTTGCTATTTTTGTTGATGACATTATTTTTAGTGGTAATGAAAAGCTTATTGCAGAATCTTCTAAAGAGATGCAGAGTGAATTTGAAATAAGCATGATTGGACCTATCAAGTAGTTTTTGGGATTGAATGTGCACCAGATAGACGGGTATGTGCAGGATCATGGTATGCCAAACTAGGCCCTTAAGTGGCAATGAAAATTCAGAAAATCAGGGTTAGGAAAGTTGACATAAAAATTTGAGCAAGTTATAAATATTATATTAAAAATATGTAAGAAGAGAATCTGTAGAAAATTGAATTTAGTTTCTAAGGTACTAGTCCATTTTTGAAAAATACTTATTCTTTATGTTGAAAATTTCAAATTTCAATGTAGTATAACGGAAATTTTAGGAAAAAATAAGAAGTAGGTGTATGTCTGACCACCTTAAACACAATCAAATGATATATTTTTTTTACAAGATTCTAGATATAAGTAGTAGACTCATGTCCGGATGTGACACATATTTCTTTGTAATTTATTTCTAAGTAAATATTTAATTATGATTTTTCTTCTACAAGTTTTTGAGAATACAAATACACTTGTGTCTCACCACATTAACTTAGTCTAGACTTTATCAAATTGAAAACTTTTTTTATTTTTCTTGTAATAGGAAAATCATAGAGTGTGACACATGTTTTGGATTTAAAAAATGTTATATATTTTGAAAGTTATAGCTATTTTTCAATAAGTCTATCAACCAGGATTCGAAAGATAACAAGTAGGTGTATGTATGACCACATTAAACAAAATCAAATGATAATATTTTTTTATAAGATTCTAGATAAAAGTAGTAGACTCGTGTTCAGATGTGATGTATAATGTTTTGTATTTTTTTCCAAGTACATAATTAATTACGATTTTTTGGCTACAAATTTTCTTGAATATAAAAACTCTCGTGTCTGACCACCTTAACTTAGTCTAAAATTCATCAATTTGAAATAATTGTTTATTATTATTATATTAGGTGAAGCATAGAATGTGATGAATATTTCAGATTTAAAATTTTGTTATATTATTTGAAAGTTATAGTTATTTTTCAAAGAGTCTATCAATCAGGACTTCTTTTTCACATCATGACTTTTTGGCATACCATGATCTTGCACATACCCAGACAAAGGTATCTTCATTAATCAATCTAAGTATGTGAAAGAAATATTAAAGAAGTTCAAGATGGATGATTGAAATCTAGTAAGTACCCCTATTATAACAGGAAGCAAGCTTTCAAAAGAAGATGATTCCACAATAGTAGATAAGACCCTTATAAGTCTATGATTGGTAAACTCATATATCTTACTCAATCTAGACCAGATATTTCGAATGCAGTTGGTATTGCTGGGAGATTTGCAACAGAACCTAAACAAAGTCATATTATGGAAGTAAAGAGGATATTCAGATATTTGAAAGGAACTATAGATTATGGTTTATGGTATCCTAATTCAGAGAATGTAAAACTTCATATATATATATAGATGCAGATTGGGTAGGTTGCGTTGATGATAGGAAGAGCACCTCAGGAGCAGCAATATTTATTGGAGATAGACTTGTTACTTGGACAAGCAAGAAGTAGAATTGAATTTCTTAGTCCATAGCAGAAGCAGAGTATGTAGAAGCATCATTAAATTTCTCTACAATTTTGTGGATCAAGAAAATGATAAAGGATTTTGGAATTCACATTGATTACCCTATTATTATTCATTGTGACAACACTAGCACTATCAACATGTCAAAGAGCCCTATGATGCATGCAAAGACAAATAACATTGAGATAAAATATCACTTCCTAAGAGAGAAAGTTGTAGACAAAGAAGTAAAATTGGATTATGTGAGCACAAAAGAAGAGCTAGTAGACATTTTCACAAAGCCTTTACTGAAGGATACATTTGAGTATCTCAGGGAGAAGCTAGGAGTAATTCCCTTCCCTGGGTCTGATTAGAGTTTGCTAAATTGCACCAGTCCTCAATGACTGATGAATGGTTGACTACTCTACTTCAAGAGTGGTACCTGTGCTTATTTGTTTTTGGTGCCCTTTTCCATTGATGTCAAAGGGGAGTATGTAGTAGTAAGGGGAGTATATAGTAAGAAGATGTAGCATTTGATATTCAACGAATTCAGTAGTAGATGGAGGATTCATCCTTGGGGGAGTTTTGGTCAGGAAATGAAGAATGATATAAAATAATTTCATGTTTGGATTGGTGGTGTTTTTCATTCCATATGTTGCTATCAATGCCAAAGGGGGAGATTGTTGGAGATTTGTCAGCAAGCTAGTGTTTACTATATGTTTGTCATTAATGATAACATATGGTAAGAAACATGCATTGAAGTCTTATGTAGAGATCTTTGAGCATATGGTTTTTAGATATGTTATTAGCATGATATCATAGATGCAGGGGTTATTTCTGAGTACAAATAGTTGTGTAGTTGTTTGTATCAGTAATGTTCCTAAAAGTGTTACATGCAAAGTTTTGTATGTCATTTTTAGTATGGTTATGATGGAGCCTTGCGTGCTTATATTTGTGTTGAAAAAATGTTTATGATGCTATGTTCATGAAAATAGAGTTAGTTGTGTAGTTGAAGCCAAGTAATGATGTTTCTATTTGGCAGTCATAGTTTCCTGAGTTTATCTGATGGAGCCGATAGTGTTTATATTGTTTTAGCAGTTGCGCCTATCATTTTGATATGCGTGTTTGGTTTCATGTTTGATGATGAGTTAAGAATGTTTGGTTAAGAGAGAATAATGTATTTCAACATGAGAATAAAGTTTTAGTTAAATTAGTGGAGCTGACTGTGTGAAGTGACACATCTACTCATATTGAGTTGCCCAGTCCTATTTCTGTTGCATGCTTGGTTTAGCCATTAGAGATGTTATTAAAGAGTTATATTGTTTCTCTATTATGATTTCAAGGAAGTTCTAACATTTTGAATTGATTATATCATTTGGAGAAAGATGCTTATAGCCAGTCAGTGGTGATTGCTAAGTGTGATTGTCAGAGCAGAGTAGAAGATGCGAATGTACTGAGATAGTCAATCATCAGTTGAAGATGTATGTAAAGAAGAAGAGAGTATATGATATTCATTGGAACTTATCAAGATAGCAGGTCTACTTTACATTTCATTGAGATCGAGATATAGTGTGTATTTGTTATGCAGAAGATTACAACCTTCACCATTTGAGCAGTGTGCTTTGAACAGTGCATCCTCACCTTTAACAAGGTTAATTATAAAATAATCCTAAGAGGGTCCAACCTTTGACCAGGTCACTGTACTTCATGCATTGTAAAGATCAACTCCTAACAGGGTTGTAAGATCTTCTTACATGGATCATTATACTCTAGTGTAGTTTATAGTGGGTGCTAATTCCCGCTGGGGTTTTTACTTATTTGGGTTTCCCTGTAACCAAAATTGTGGTGTTGTGTTAAGTGTTATCTTATTGTGTATGTGCTTAATGTTATTCTGTACTTAATTGGATAAATAATTGAATCTTGTAGATAACTGATTCACCCCCCCTCTCAGTTATCTCTTGGGACTATTCCTAACACTTTGATAAGGGGACCCTTTATCCCCCTATTTATTCATCATCTTTGTAGAGGTACTTGGTAAATTTATTAAATCTTAAGAAACACAGGGTCTTATTCAGGGATGGATTTGGAAACATTCTCTTACTCCCTATTCTCATCTTCATTTTTTGGATGAAATTGGTTTTATGGGCATGGACAAAATCAATGAGGCAGAGCATTTTAGGGGATCATTAGACATCAATATAAAATCCTTAGGTCAAATAATTAATGAAGATAAATATTCTATTTATTTCTTTAATACTCCTTCGATTATTTAGAGTATTGCAAGGATTATCATATTTTGGGTTGGTTGTCTTCTCTTGATGTACCTTGGGATTCCTTTGGCATTGGGGTCTCAACACATATTTTTGGTAGCAGATTTTGGAAAATTTTTGTAGTAAGGTTAGTCATTGGACTCATGGGTGGATTTCTTATGCTATGAGAGTGATTCTCCTAAGGTTTGTGCTGCAAGATCTTCCCTTATATATGTGTTTTGTGTAGGTTGCCAACTCTAGATTTATGAGGTAACTTGATTCCTTTTCTTTTCAATTCCTTTTCTTTGATAGTCTTGTTTCTTCTAAGTGGAGTTTAGTCAAATGAAAGTTTTTCTATAGATTGGAGTATGTAGTGAACCTTTTTCTTTGTTCTATTTCTCTATTTGGAAAGGCCTTGGAAACCAAGCTGTATTGGAGGTGTTGCAACTGTTAGGATTAGGACTAGGCCAAGATTATTACCTACAAGTACTTTCATGGCATTGATTTCCAAGATGTATCACATATTGGTGTTTTGTGTAGGAGTTATTGTATCTAAGACACTCCAAAAAAGGGGCACAAATTGTTAAGGATGGCATTTTCTAGACATGTAATAGAGGATCTAAAGATATTTTTTGTCAAAACTCCTTAGATGGTCACACTCCTCTTCTATCTAGCTTTCCTTGGCTTTAGTCCATTTGTAATATTTTTACTAATATAGGGTGGGTAAGGTTTATAATTTTAAACTGATTAATAACATAGGTTATGTGGATGTGAATTGCTAGAAAGATCCAAATGAGTGGCTCCTAGGTGGATCTTCTACTAACTATACTAGGCTGGCTAAAATCTTGGAGGGAAAGTTATGAAGTTCACTTAAAGTGAGAGACACTTTGGCTTCGGGAACCAACCCAAAAAGAAAATTTACTATTGTTGAATATTATGCTATGTTGGACAAACAATTGCATGGTCAGGCATACATTTTCCCTAGTAGAATAAGGTATGGAACAACTCTTCTTGGCCCAAGTGTAATTTTTATTATGTTTGGTTTCTTAGAGGAAATTCCTTACATGGGAGAATCAAAATGAGAGAGGCTTTTAGGGGCCTTGCATTTTTTTCCTTTATTCGAGAAATAAAGAGTGCAACTCCCTTTTATTTTTATTCTTATTTTCTCTTTCTTTAGAGAGATCAAATATAAGTGGTGGGAGGCATGTCAAAATGCCTATATTCATGCTACCTCCTTAATTAAATTTTGGGAAAGTATGGAAAGACCTCGAGTAAAGAAGTATTTTCTTTAGGTGGCTTGGGTTATTGGGCATCCTCTGATTATCTATAATATTTGGTTGGAAAGAAATTTTAGGTCTTTTTGTGACTTCAAAATGGGGAGTTTCTAGTTGTGGTGGAAGATGGTCAATAGACTTAAGGAAACTATCTCTACAAAGTGTGATATGTCTAAAATTGTTGATCCTAGTGATTATGCTATTATAAGGAGTTTGAATTTGGGGGATAGTATGTTAGGTTTCACTACTGGTAAAAGATCGTGACATGTTAAGTAGAGGGTTTGTAGAGATAAGTGGTCGATGCCTTCTCTTGATGGTATCTTGAAGATTAATACAAATGGATCCTCTCAAGGAACCCAAAGACATGATAATGTTGGGGGTATTGGTAGAAGTAATGATAATTTGATAGAGGCTCTTTCTATTAATATTGTAGTTTAGAGAGGAATTTCGCTATGATGGAGGAGGATTGTCTATAAGTCTAATTCTCAGATTATAGTGGATATGTTGAACAAATAAAATTAGGTTACATATTAGTTGGCAATTAGCCTTCATGGTTAGATAGATTTTAAGCCCATGTAGTTCCTTTTACTTTGTCTTCTTTTTCCATATTCCCAGAGAGTGGATTAGAGTATCTAAATGTTTTGTGAAGTGGGCTTTTGAGAATGTTGGTGGTTGGAATATTTGAGGGAATGATAGTTTACCTCCTGATTATCTTGAGACCTTAGACAGGTTAATGTTAGAAGATAGGAATATGTAGTGTTGGTCTTGGTGTTATTTGTTGGAAGCTTTTTTGTTCCAGTCTTAGTGGGCCTAAGGCCTTTTCTTTGTATTTTTGTTCTTTGATCGAATAAATATTTACCACTTTTCTCTGAAAAGAATACAAAATATCTCAATATAAATTTTGATGAAGATAATTATTACTTATAAAATGTACAAAAATTATTAATGTTGGAAACAATATGTATCCATAAGGTTCTAGTTAAGAAAATAGAGAAAAATAAAGAAATACAAATTGTGGTAAATTAAGAAAAAAATAGAAAATTGAATTTATGTGGTTCAACAAAATTAGCTATGTCCATAGAAAAAGAAAACTTTAATTTATTGGAATGATTGAAGCAATTAAATTAATTTTGATTAGCTCATGAAAAAATTCTTTTCACAACTTTTATTGAACTCAACATGGAAAAATGAAGTCATGAGTATATGGAATGTGAAGAGTTGGAAGGAGAAAAGGTACTATTAGTTGGATTCCATGCAATAAAAAACTTTTTCCTATTGAATTCCAACCAATATTGTCAAGAATTGATGTTGGTGATCGTAGATATCACCCATTTTTCTAAACTTAATGCCACCTATTTAAATAACCAAGAGAAGAACTGTAGAATTATAATTTCTCTTTCAACAAGATGAATTTTACCTTTGCACAATTATTTGATCTTTTTTATTTAATTAATCCAATAGCCTTGATTTCAATTAATGATATTCAAAGAGTCACTTTCCAACTAGACCCTTCTTAATCGTTTCTCTTTAGACAATTTGATCCTAGCATAGGGTGTATAGGCCTGATTTTTTCTATATGTTTCCTTTCACTTCCTATATTTTTTTCCTTTTCAAGGCTGATTTAATTTATGGCTTGTCTATTTAACATAAAACACTGCATAATGTTGCATTTATTTAGTGCAACCAAGAATGAATCATTGAGTCTCCTAATTTCTCTTAAGAATTAATTATATTGTTGTGTCTATAACTAAATCAAGTCCACTTCAACAAACACATTTGGCACAACCAAAATTTCTAGGCCTGAATTCCAAGGTTTAGACACTAGAGTTTTCTCATTCCATTTCTTATATAAATACTCTAGAATAAATCCCAAATGAACTCTAGTTTGTGAACATCACCACAACCTCTACACTTATCCCTAAAGTTGTGCTGATATCTATTAGCAGCTAAATAAGGAAAAAAATATTTAATATATTGATTTACAGTCCTATTTTGGGGTTAGAAAGCAAATGATTCACTTTTCTTGCTAGTTGTCTCTGCTTTCTCACCCTTCTTACTAGCTAGGTCAAATTTTTTGGGTGTCATTTATATGATTAGAACTACTTCTTTAGCTAGGATTTGTCATTACCCGTCACAAAGAAATATGATCGAGAGAATAGGAAATACTACTTAATTTTTAGTGAAGTCCAAAAACTTTATCATTCTTAGCTTCTAAACACCTCAATCTAACCTTAAATGTGCACCTCTAGTCGCCTTTTAGATCCACTACTATAAACTTTTGTTGGCAGCGTGAGAAAAATCATAGTGTTGTTTAATTTATTTAGTCAAATCTACCTTGATTTTTTCCTTTTGTGAAGGTTTAGATAGTCGGCCACTAACTCCCAATTGAAACCTGCACTGTTGATTTCACTTGATAAGAAAAATATGATTCATTCATAATTTAATATTTTTGATTGAATTTAACCATAAATCATTGTACATATCACTGGTTGAATTCTTCATGTTTGGACGCATTTCTATCATTTTCCTTTATTACCATCATACCACTCAATAAGTTTCTATCTTATAGAAATTTTCCTTTATTACCGTCATACCACTCAATAAGTTTCTATCTTATATTGGTTTACAATCCTCTTTTGGGGTTTGAAAGAAAATGATTCACTTTTCTTGCTAGTTGTCTCTGCTTTCTCACCCTTCTTTCTAGCTAGGTCAATTTTTTTGGGTGTCATTTATATGATTAGAACTACTTCTTTAGCTAGGATTTGTCATTACCCGTCATAAAGAAATATGATCGAGAGAATAGGAAATACTACTTAATTTTTAGGGAAGTTCAAAAACTTTATCATTCTTAGCTTCTAAAAACCTCAATCTAACCTTAAATGTGCACCTCTAGTCGCCTTTTAGATCCGCTAAAATAACTTTTTGTTGGTAGCGTGAGAAAAATCATAGGGTTTTTGAATTTTTTAGTCTCTACAACTGTCAAATCTACCATGATTTTTTCCTTCTGTGAAGGTTTAGACAGTCCGCCACTAACTCCCAATTGAAACCTGGACTGTCGATTTCACTTGATAAGACAAATATGATTGATTCATAATTTAATCTTGTTGATTGAATTTAACCATAAATCATTGTGCCACATATCACTGGTCGAATTCTTCATGTTTGGACACATGGCTATCATTTTCCTTTATACCGTCATACCACTCAGCAAGTTTCTATCTTTTATGGGGTAGTGATGAGCACCGTAGCCTCAGTATACACCTTTCCCGGTCCTACCACAATATATCCTGCTCAATCCTTGCAGTGACATGGTTAACTATCACTTTACTGCAAGAGTGCTAACACTTCTTTCATAGTTAAATAGTCTTCTTTTCTCTTCCTCATAAACTTTGTATCAATAGCATCATGAGATAGTGGTAGTTTCTCACAATACTTTGCTAGTTATGAATGTTGTCTCGCATGGTGATCTATTTGACATTTCCTGGCCAACGGTGATATCCAAGGCCCTCTTAAAATTACACTACCATACCATGAGAGGATAGTCATCAAATCTCACTTCATACCACTGTACTGCAAGAAAATATGGA
Organism: Chamaecyparis obtusa; assembly: GCA_027943335.1. Classification (NCBI taxonomy): domain Eukaryota; kingdom Viridiplantae; phylum Streptophyta; class Pinopsida; order Cupressales; family Cupressaceae; genus Chamaecyparis; species Chamaecyparis obtusa. The sequence goes on along the minus strand of BSBK01005154.1, from coordinate 49,424 downwards.
TGCCATTATTGTACTCTACTAGCCATTTGGTGACCTATTTATATGTCTATAGCCTTACTACAAGATATATTTGATTTGGTTTGTGTGTCCTTCAAAAATTATATCAACCTTTTACCACCCATCTATAGTCTTCCTTTATTGGCATTTTGGGGTAGCGGTGTGCATTTGACAATTGTGGTAGCACAATGTTACTTGTTACTTTGTACGACCATAATGTGATTGTTCATTTTCATGCCTAAGGACATGCATTCTATTCTCCCCTTTACTGATATATTGTATATACATACTGATATCCTTTGTAGTGATGCAATATATTTCCTAGGATGCTCATCAGTAATTGTTAGCCCATAAGCTTAGGGGATTAAGCCCTGCAGGATTGCGGAAATGCAGTATATGGAATATGCATACTCATGATAGAAAGACGAGAATGCACATGGATATAATGGTATGTATAGACACAATGAGGGTTTTTATACAATATTTTGGTCTTCTTGAACACAAGTTGAAATAAAATGATTATTTTATGAAGAATTGTTTAGGCTTACACCTTCCAAAAAATACAACGCTAGGGAAATTTATAAGTTCCAACACGCCACTTCATTTTTTCTGTCTTTGCCTTATTTTGGACACCTTTGTAAGATTGGTAATTATACTTTAACTACCATTTTCTAATGATGATTCCTTTGAAGAAATATATAAAACTTTGTTGTTCTTTGTATTTGTGAGGGAGAAATGTAGCTTTATAGTGAAGAATATGGTGAAACAAATGGTAGAGACTATTATGATGGTATCTTTGTTCTATGATGCTATTACAATAGACTTTCTCTTTTATGATGACAACATCATGGCTATTACTTTCCATAGAGGGATTGCTCCCTTTTGAACTTCTTCCATGGTGATAGCTACTATTTTCATGCATAGGATGGAAAAATAATTGCAAGAGATTCTCATGTGATAAAAATTGAAAATAAAGCAGTGAAAGAATGATCAAATTAACAAAAAAAATATTTCAATTCAACTCCTTGACATTGAAGTGTGTTGGCTATATAACACAATTATTATCCATATATAAAATTCACAACAAGAATAACTTCGCAGAAACTAACAAACAATTGATTATTTTATTTAATATAACACATCACTAACCTAATCTATGTAAAATATCGACAAAGGAGAAAAAAGGTTTGGCATCTTAAAACTAGTTTGAATCATTAGAACTAGTTTTTCACTAGGATCTTTTCAATATGTAGTACATCTAGAAGAATTGCTTAACATTTTTAAAATAAGGAGGTTTCCTTGCCCTCTCTTTGATATGATGAATAATAAGTTTTTATTAGTAGAACAAGTTATTTTCTTATAAATTAGATTCAAAGAATAAAATAGAGACACATTATGATATAGTCTCATGTGTTATAGTGTTGGAACCATATAAATATTTACATAAGATTTCAAAAAATTACAAAATATTCCCAACAATCCTTTGCATTTATACTATATTTAGTATAGTAAGTCATAAGTACAAACAAGAGGTTTAATCATATCCTGTAAATCCACATTCTTCACAATAGGTTTTTTTTATAACAAAAACAGTCAAAGACCCATACTTAATATAAAATAAGGATTAAAATGTACATAATATAAAGTATCTGTTGCAAGAGAAACATGTCTATGCAAACTAAAACTACCTAGCTACCTGAGAGAAATAATCCCTAGACGAACTAAAAAAAAAGTCTTCAAATATTTTACATGATGAAGGCATCCTGGAAATTAAAACAAAAACCTTCCTAGAAAGTGTAACTAATTTGCGTGATTTCAAGAAACCCCTAAACTATTAAAGGTGAGAATCTTAGGATATTTGAGAGTTCTTCCCCTTATCCACTTGTTTTAGAGTGGATGGACTTTCATCCATATGTCTAGAAACTTACTTTTGTAGATTAATAAGAGGAACTGAACATTGACATGCATAAACCCATTTTGAACTACACCCAAGTTATCTTTTCCTTTGCATTAATCTCCTATTGAGGCATTATGATAATATAGGAGTCAAAGCCTAGGCAAGGATGACACCATAAGACTCTATTCATGACATATAAGGTAGCTTTACTTGACAATACCATTTGGTATGGAAATACATTAAAGAAGAATCCTAATTCTTTATCAAATAGAAAATAATTTCTAGAAACTAGAGCATTTTTCATTGGATCATAAAGCCTAGCTATTTCTTGCTTCTTCATCAATTTCATAGAAAAAATAATCCCCTAATTAAGAAAGCCAATTAAACAAATCATATTTGTGAATTTCATTTGATAATTTTAAAAAACCTCTAAGAACTCATTTCTAACATAATTTGTAATTAATCTAAAAGATTTTTCTCTTTTTCTAGATAACCAAACCTTGCTTCTTGAGGCCATTCCTGTTAGCTTGTGGTGACTGATCAGGAAAGTAATGTACACTTTTCCTCCTGCCCTTGACTATTTTTGGGCCGACATGATTGTAACTCATTCTAACCCTAAAGCAAAAAAAATTGTATAATATGGCTTAGGGTTAGGGATTTCATTATGTATCATTTTTAGTATACTTGTGGTGGAATTGAGCTGCAAGGGGATTATGGATTGTAATCAAGTTCTAATAAGTGGATAATAAAATATTGGACTCATCGTTGGTGGATGTAGCCCAGGTATTGGGTGAGCCACGTTAAATATTTGTGTCTTGTGTTCTCTTCTATGTGGTTTATTATTTTCTGATATTGGTTATATTTTCATGTAATTGTTATTTTTGCCTTGTTAATCCTAACAAGTGGTATCAAAGTGAGGTTGTTTTTCAGTTATCCTCTATAGAAAGATCTCACAGTTTAGTGGGAGTTGAGTGGGAGCAATGGTAGATGAGGGTAGGCTGAAGGTTGACAAGTTTAATAGGAAGAACTTTCAATTATGAAAAATGCAAATGGAGGACTATCTCTATCAGAAGCATCTATGGCGGCCATTGGAAGGAAAAGCCAAGAAATCATTAAGCATTTCTGATGAGGACTGGACAATTGTTGATAGAAAGGCTCTTGGTAGTATTCGATTATGTCTGGCACAATCAGTGGCATTCAATATTACACAAGCAACAATGACTGAAGATTTGATGAAAACCCTAGCGAATTTGTATGAAAAGCCATCCGCTTCAAATAAGGTATTTCTCATGAAGCGTTTGTCTAATATGAAAATGGTGGAAGGTGGGTCAGTTGCTGATCATTTAAATGAGTTTAATATAGTTACCAATCAATTAACTTTTGCTAATGTTATTTTTGATGAAGAAGTTAGGGCCCTCTTAATTTTGTGTTCTTTGCTTGAAAGCTAGAATGCTTGGTAATGGCTGTTAGTAACTCTATTCCTGGTTCTAACACCCTAAAATTTGATGATGTTATTGGTGTTATTCCAAGTGAGGAAATTCGTAGGAAAAGCTCAGGTGGATCTACATTAGGTAGTGTCTTAAACACACAAAGTAGAGGTAAAACCAATGAGAGAGGAAACAACTTTGGAAATCATGGGAAATCAAGAGGAAAATCAAAGGGAAAGAGGTCTAAATCCAAAGGGCTAAACGATTGCTGGTACTATGGAAAACCAGGTCATAAGAAGAAAGATTTCCCATCTCAGAAGAATAAAGAAGGATACAAACAAGAGGGTGACAAGGATGAAAATGTGGTAAGTAATAAACCTGAAGAGGATGACTTTCTTCTTTCTTTACAAAGTATTGATGATTCATGGGTTTTAGATTTTGGGGCTTCATTTCATGCTACACCCCATAGAGGTTACTTTCTTGATTATGTCCAAGGGGATTTTGGGCAAGTTTATTTGGGTGATAACGAACCTTGTCAGATATTTGGAAAGGGAAAAATTAAGATTAAGTTGTAGAATGGGAATCATTGGCTACTACAAGAGGTAAGACATGTTCCAAGGCTGAGTAGGAATTTAATTGCAGCAGGGCAACTGGGTGATGAGGGTTGCATAGTTAATTTTAATGATAGAAATTGGAAGGTTTCAAAAGGTTCCTTAGTAGTAGCAAAAGGTGTGAAAGTAGGAACCTTATATCTTTGTATAGGTCATACTATTCCTTTTACTCTAATTGTTTCAGAAGATAATGAATGTTCAGGAATAGTGGTTGCAGTTGAGCAAGAAAAATATCAAACTGTTGCTGTAGGTTCTGACACATCACTCTAGTACAAAAGACTCGGGCACATGTGTGAAAAAGGTATGAAATTACTTCATTCAAAAAAAAATTTACCTGGTTTGAAATGTGTCAATATGGATTTCTATGAAAGTTGTGTTTATGGAAAACAAAAGTGAGTTAGTTTTGTATAGAGTGCGAAGGAAAAGAAAAATGAGAGATTAGAGCTTGTGCATACATATGTATGGGGACCAAATCAGGTTTCTTCCCTCCGTGGCTCTCTATATTATGTTACATTTATAAATGATGCAATAAGAAAAGTATGGATTTATTTCCTTAGACAAAAATATGATGTATTTCAAACTTTTAAGAAATGGAAATGCTTTGTTGAGAGTGAGACTGGTAAAAGGTTAAAATGTCTCAGATCTAATAATGGTGGTGAGTATTGTAGAATAGAATTTGAAGATTATTGTTCCTCTAATGGTTTTCGTAAGAAGAAAATTGTACTAAGGACTCCACAAGAAAATGGAGTGGCTAAACGCACGAACATGATAATAATGGATAATGCAAGAAGTATGAGGTTGCATGCTAGGCTGCCCAAAAGCATGTGGGCAGAGGCTGTGAACACTACTATTTATTTAATTAATAGAGGCCCCTCTACTCCTTTGGACTGTGGTATTCCAGAGGAAGCATGTAGTGGTAAGAAGGTGATTTATTCTTTTCTCAAAACCTTTGGTTGTGGAGCTTTTGTAGATATATATTCTAAAAATAGAACCAAGCTAGAAGCTAAGTCAAAGAAATATGTATTTTTTGGATATGACATTGATGAATTTCGTTATAGGCTTTGGGATTTTGAAAATCATAAAATTGTAAGAAGTGGGGATGTCATATTCAATGAGAAGGTGTTGTATAAAGATTTGTTGCATGAGTAGCATGAGAAGAAAGAAAATGATTACATAGTACTAGATGATACTCCGAAAGATGATGTTCCAGTAGTTCCTTATGCTCTACAACAACAACAACAACAAATACCACACACCCGAGTGAATGTTAGACAGTCAACAAGGCTAAGTAGACCTCCAAATAGATTCTCTCCCTCTTTGTATTCTATTTTATTAATAGATGCTGGTAAACTTGAATGTTATAATGAAGCTATGCAGGTGGATACAAAGCTTCAGTAGGAGTCTACAATGACAGATGAAATGGACTCTTTGCTACAAAATAAAATATGGGATTTATGTAAGTTACCTGCAGGTAAAAGGGCTTTACAGAATAAATGGGTTTACAGGATAAAAGAAGAGGATGGAGGTAAGAAAAGATTTAAAGCCAGGTTAGTTGTAGAAGGATTTGCATAGAAAAAGGGTATTGATTTTGATGAGATATTTTCTCCAGTTGTTAAAATGACTTCTATCCATACTGTTTTAAGTATTGTGGCTACAGAAAATTTGCATTTAGAGCAACTTGATGTTAAAAAAAAATTTATTCATGGTGATTTGGATGAAGAAATATATATGGTACAACCATAAGGATTTGAGGTCAAGGGTAAGGAGAATTTGGTGTGTAGATTGTAGAAGAGTTTATATGACTTGAAGCAAGCACCTAGGCAATGGTATATTAAATTTGACACTTTTATGAATGAGCATGGATACAGTCAGTGTCACTCTAACCATTGCATTTATTTTAAGAGGTTGGATGATGACAACTGCATTATTTTATGTTTATATGTTGATGATATGCTTGTAGCTAGGTCTAACATGGATCACATTAAGGGGTTGAAACAATAGATACCACATTCATTTTCTATGAAGGATTTGGGGACAACAAAACAAATCCTTGGTATGAAAATTTGTAGAGATAGGAAAAATAGAAATTTGTCGCTATCTCAGGCTGATTATATTGAGAGGGTCTTGCAATGTTTCTCTATGGAGAATGCCAAATTTGTCAACACACCTTTGCCTAGTCATTTGAAATTGACTAAGAAGATGTGTCCTAAGACATCAAAAGAAGAGGCTAAAATGTCCAAGGTACCTTATGCTTCAGCTATAGGGAGCTTAATGTATGCTATGGTATGTACTAGGCTAGATATTGCACACGTAGTGGGAGTCATTAGCTGATATATGAGTCACCTTATTATTGAGCATTGTAATGTAGTCAAATGGATTCTAAGTAAGTGTTTACAATTTGGGGGATCTACTACTACTATACAAGGCTATGTTGACTTAGATTTGGCAGGAGATATAGATAGCAAATGAAGTACTATAGGCTATGTATTTACTATTGGTGGGACAACATTGAGTTGGATTTCTTGACTTCAAAAGGTGGTTGCTTTATCCACTATAGAGGTAGAGTATGTTGTTGCTATAGAGGAAGCCAAGGAGATGATATGGCTCAAATTCTTCATGGAAGAATTGGGACATCCACAGACGGATAATTTTCTACATACATATAGCCAAAGTTCCATTCATCTTGCAAAGAATTCTACTTTGCACTCAAAGAAAAAACACATACAGTTGTAGTACCATTTCATTTGGTCAGTTTTGGATGATGGGCAGTTAAAGCTAGAAAAGATATATACATATGATAATCTAGCAGATATGTTTACAAAGGTAGTAACAAGGGAGAAGTTGAACTCATGTTCAGCTTCATTTGGTCTTCTAGAGTGAACAAAATAAAAGAACAACTAAGTCCATGGTGGTTCGATCCAATGGGAGCCTCATATGGTACCAGTATTGCTACAAGATCAGTCTTCAAGTGGGAGATTTTTAGTGTGGATACTAATCAGTAACCAAGTGGGAGATTGTTAGCTTATGGTGACTAATCAGGAAAGTACTGTACACTTTTCCTCCTGCCCTCAACTATTTTTGGACCGACATGATTGTAACTCATTCTAACCCTAAAGCAGAAAAATATTGTATAATATGGCTTATGGTTAGGGATTTCATTATGTATCATTTTTAGTACTTGCGGCAGAATTGAGCTGCAAGGGGATTACAGATTGTAATCAGGTTGTAATCAGTGGATAATAAAATATTGGACTCGTTGTTGGTGGACATAACCTAGGGATTGGGTGAACCACATTAAATCTTTGTGTCTTGTGTTCTCTTCTGTGTGGTTTATTATTTTTTGATATTGGTTATATTTGCATGTAATTGTTATTTCTGCCTTGTTAATCATAACAATTCCATCCATTGTTGATGATGCTACTAATAAGAAGCTCACTGCTATTCCTTCCTTGGACAAAATCAAGACAGTTGTTTTCTCTTTTGAGGGTGATAAGTCCCTAGGACCGGATGGATTTCCTTTGTTCTTTTTTCATAGATTTTGGCATATTGTGGGCCTGGATATCTGTAATGCTATGAAAGAATTTTTTGGGTTTAGAACTATTCTTAAAGAAATTAATGCTAACTTCATTGTAATAATTCCCAAGAAGTCTAGAGCTAACTCTATTGATTACTTTAGGTTGATCAGTTTATGTAATTCAATGTATAAAATTTTCTCCAAGGTTATTATCCTTAGGATACTGGCTTTTCTCCCTAATATTATCTCTCCCTAGCAGAGAAACTTTATCCCTAGTAGACAAATCCTTGACTCTATTATGAAGGTTCATGAGGTTATTTATTCTACGCATTCTTCTAACAACTTTGGTTTTGTATTGAAACTTGACCTCTCGAAGGCCTATGACTTGGTGGACTAGGATTTTTTGATCAAGGTTTTGTGCTCTTTTGGTTTCTATGATAAACTCTTGCAGTTGGTGTTTGAGCTCATTAGTACCTCTATGGCTATGGTTATTGTGAATGAATCCTCTTCCAAATTCTTCAAGCCTTCCAGGGGGCTTTTTCAATGTGATCCCTTGTCTCCTATTCTTTTTTCCATCTTGGCGGAGTGTCTTGGTCATTATTTTTAGAGACTGGTGACCGATGGATCCATCAAGGGCCTCACTCCATCTTTAGCCTCTAGGTTGTGCTTCCATGAGAAATTTGTTGATGACACTGTCATCATGGGCTCTTCATTCATCTAGGAGGCTAGAATTATTCAACAGACCGTGTCCAATTATTCTTTGCGTACTGGTCAAATTGTTAATTGGACTAAGAGCTCTCTATTTTTTATTAATATGCCTATGGAAAGACATAATAAAATAGCTAGAATTATTGGATGTGATATTGGTTCTTTTCCTACCAGTTATCTCGGTCTTCCCTTGGGCTTAAAACCTCCTGAATCTTTTTGGGCTGCAATTATGGATAGATTCAATAGGAAATTATCTAGTTGGAAAGGAGCCTTGCTTAATCAAGCTAGTAAACTCCAACCACTAAAGGCCTCTCTGCAGAGTCTCCCTATCTATGCTCTAAGTCTATTTAATATTCCTGGTAAATTTGCAAACATTATTGAGAGGATTCAGAGAAATTTTCTTTGGATTGGTGTGGAAGAAAGAAAGAGATTGGCTTTAGTTGTGTGGGGTAAGATTTGCACTCCTAAGAAGTGGGGAGGTTTATGGATCTGCCCCTTAAGAGTGACTAATTAGGCATTACTGGCTAAGAAAATTTGGAGGATCTTTGGTAAAAAAAAAATGTGGAATGAGATCATCCATAATAAATGTCTCTACTATTTCCCTCATATTTTGGATTTTATGATGTCTGAAGTGAAGGTATAGGGTTCTTTTATTTGGAACTACATCCAACAAGCTAAGGAGATGGCCTTCAAGGGAGCTAAATGGTATTTGGGTAGTGGCAAAGAATTAAATTCTGGGATGACTACTAGCTTAAAGATTTTCCTCTAAACTTTATCCCTTCCTTCTGGCCCTTTATTGACATCATCTTATATAGATTTGGTCTGTGGGTTAGAGACTATTGGGGGAGCCGGTCTTGGATTGATCTTTTTGTTGTTGATATTGTCCTTAAGCCTCTATTGCTAGACCTAAACATTTGGAAAGTGGATACTACCAGGGCAGATGAGTTGATCTAGGGAATTCTCCCTTCTGGAGTCTTTTCTGTTGCCTCTACCTCTGAGATTTTGTTGAACTACTCGAATCCTCCTCCCTTTTGGGCCCAAGTTTGGGATAAATGATTAATTCCTAAAATTAATATTTACTTTTGGCTGGTTTTTTAGAACAAGATTCTTACTATTGATAATCTCCAAAAGAGAGGCATGATTCTACTGAATAGATGCTTTCTATGTAAGAATGTTGAGGAGTCGGTCTACCATTTGGCTATTGATTTCTAGTATTCCTAGGAAGTCTCGTGTCTTACTTTGCAATGCTGGAAGTTATACTAGTTGTTTCCTAATAATATGGAGAATTTCATCACCCAATGGAGAAATGTAGAGGTTCCTATGGATACATTATTGTGGAATATCATCACCCTTCATGTTATCTAGAAACTTTGGAGAGAATGCAATGACAACATGTTTAGAGATACTTCCCTCCCTCCAGTGGTGATTGCCAAGAAGATTAAGAGAACTATGATGGAGAACTGTACTACTTCAATTGGTTCAAAGATGGATTTCTTTGCTAGAGGTAATGTTGCTGGAACCAAAGTGAAGTCCTCTTCCCAAAGGGAGAATTCCATCTGGCTTTTCCCCCTCCTAGATAGATCAAAGTTAATTTTAATGGTGCATCACAGGGTAACCTAAGTCATGTGGGCTATGGTGGGCTTATAAGGGATGACATGGTGAACTATCTTGCTACCATGATGCTCCCCATTGGCATGAAAAATAATCATGTGGTGGAGGCTATGGCTCTCCTTCAAACTTTTAAAAATTATTAATAAGGACATGTCCCCAAATGTGTGGATTGAAGGCAATTCCATGAATATTTTAAACTGCATTAAAGGTGTGATCAAGCCATCATGGTCTATTAAGGCAATTATTGAGGAGGTTCAGATTATCATTAATTCTTTTACACAGGTTATTATTTACCACAACTTCTAGGAGGCTAATAGTACTATAGATGCATTGGCTAACATCATTGTTAGGGCTAAGGAAATCATGACTTGGGAAGGAGCTAAGGATCTGACTATTGATTTGAAGACCAATTTGGAGTTTGACATGACTCACATCAAAAGAGAAGATTTGGAATATCTTAAAAAGCTATGGTGAAAATATACAAGTTTATTAATGTTATTATAAGGGTTATGAAAAGTCATGACTTTCCCAAGCTAACTGTGCATAAACACATGTATATTAGTGTGGGGTCCAATTTGAAGACTGCCATTATTTCTATCTTTGCTTTGTTTCCTCTACTTCTATTGAGAGTCTTTTCTCTGAGGGTATTATGGGTGGTGGGCTTAATCACAAGGAGTCAAAGGACTGTATGAACTGGAAAAATATGACTAAGGTTTGGTATAAGCTCAGGAAGGGTGTTCTCACCACATATATGGAACACCTTCATGGGTTCAAAGATGAATTCATGATGACATTTGTTGAGTCTTGGAAGGACTACACTGTGACCATTGGTGGTATTATTGTGAAAATCATCGAAGAGCTTATAGCAGAGGTGTCTGGGTTGAGAATCAAGGGCATGTAGCTCTACAAAGATAAGAAGATATCCTAACAAGCTATCCAACATTTCCCTAAATACAAGGTGAAGGTTGAGTGCTTGCTGAAGGACTCCAGTGGTTGTTATGATGTGGATGCTTTCAAGGAGATTTGGGTGAAAGTCATGACTACTATCATGGAGTATATCACTTTGTATGGTAGGTATAAGCATGCTCACTCCTATCATTTCATGCTACTTTTTCACTTTAGGCATAAGGTTAGGGTTTCTCTACCATTCTTTCTTTTGCAGTCCCTTTGTCACACTATTATTGATCATAGGGATAAAGGGAAGGGGAAACGTATTAGGGAAGGGGAAAGCAAAGAGGAGATGTTAGTTGGTAAAAAAATAAAATTGGATAAGAAGGGTGGCATGGAAACTGATTCTTCTTGAGAGAGTGTTGAGAGTTATGATGCCACTATTAATTCATCTGATGAGGAAAGCAAATAGTCTCTGTCTACTTTGACCATCATTTCTGGTGACAATGAGGATAGGGATGAGGTGGTCGTTGGTTCCAAGGATATTGTGAATGACCCTATTTCTATTGACAAAGATGAGGATGTGGATAAATATGACAATGTGGGAGGCCAAAAGGTCCCCATTCTAGTTAATTATGATAGCTCCGAGGAACATGATGTTCCTATTGTAAGGAAACTCAAGTGTGGAAATAGCTTCCTATGCTAATCTCTATAGGAGAGTATTGTGCAAATTCTTATAAATCCTTACAATTTCAGATTCGTTAACTACTTTAACAAAGATATTGCAACCACATACCATGCATACAAAAAAATAGAGAATGACACAATGATATACCCTGGGGAAACCTTTCGGTAAAAACCCTAGCACTCCAAAACCTGAACAATGTATTGATCAAAACTATTACAGCTTATAATACACTTGCAATGCAAGTTCTTTCAGAAGATTTCCAAAATCTTGAAGACAAATCATGGCAGCATAAAAATGTTCCAACCATACACTCGCATCACATCTCTTCGCAACCCTAAAAAAGCTTATATCATGCGCTTCACTCTTTAGGGCTACTCCCAAAGATAACCGTATTAGGGTTTTACCATTCTCTGAGAAAATAGGAACCCCAATCCCCACGATTGGGGAAGAGTGTACAGTACTTAAATTTATCAGTTGCCAATGTCTTCACCTATCATTGAATCTTCCTAACATAGCTCTTACGTGTCATAGGAATCCGTCATAACCGTTTTCGCCATGATCTCCTTACACACAATTCAAGATGCCAACACATCAACATTATTTGCAAGAAATACATTTTACAAAACAAATAATAAGAATAGGAATTATCCAAGGTTGAGACACCTTATTCCTAACATTCTCCCACTTTTTGAACACCTTGTAAGAGCAACAGGAACATAACAGGAACTAACCGCTATAGGCCAAAAGGCCCATAGACTCTGAACACCATCTGAAATTCTCAGTGCCCACTAGTTTCGTTAATGCATCTACAACATTCTTCACAGTATCTACCTTCTCCAAATTTACCTTTCCATCTTCCACCATATCTCTCACAAAGTGAAACTGCACATCAATGTGCTTTGTTCTAGCATGGAAAGTTAGATTCTTTGCAAGGCAAATAGCGCTTTGACTGTCACACCAAATAGTAATCTATTCTGCATCAACACCAACATCAGAACACAATCTTCTAAGCCAAATGGCTTCTTTACAAGCATGAGTAGCAGCCATGTACTCAGCTTCTATAGTGGACAAAGCAACCACAGGTTGTCGCTTACTCATCCAACTAATGGCACCACCAAACATAGTGAACACATAAGCACTGGTGGATCTCCTACTGTCAATATCACCTGCCCAATCTGAATCCACAAACCCATGAATACAAACTGAATGTCAAGATCCAGAAGAGTTACCATGATAACATATGGAGTAATCTAATGTACCCCTCAAATATTTGAATACTCGCTTAACTACATCCCAATGTACCCGTCCAGGGTTAGCCATAAATTGACTCAGGACTCCCACTACTTGGGTAATGTCTGGTCTAGTACAGACCATAGCATACATAAGATTGCCAACTACACTAGCATAAGGTACTCTACTCATGTCCTCCATCTCACTAGGAGATTTTGGACATTCATCTACAGATAACTTTGTTCCCATAGAAATAGGAACACATAGTGGTCTACAATCTGCCATGCTGAACTTGTCCAACACAGACTTCACATACTTACTCTAACTCAACCAAAGTTTTTTGTTAGACCTATCTCTATTGATTTCCATACCCAAGATGTACCTAGCTGCCCCAAGATCTTTCATCTCAAACAGTGCTGACAACTGAGATTTAAAATGAGAAATCATACCCTTACCCTTCCCAAATAGCAACATATCATCAACATATAATGCAACAATAAGAAGGCGATCATTTTCAACTCTGAAATAAACACAATGATCTGATTTTGATCTTACAAATCCAATTGACAACACAAAGGCATCAAACTTAAGGTACCACATCCTAGGAGATTGCTTCAAACCATATAGAGATTTTTTTAATCTGCAAACTAAGGATTCTTTACCTTTAACAATGTAGTGCTTAGGCTGTGACATATAAATTTCTTCCTCCAAATCACCATGAAGGAAAGCTGTCTTCACATCCATCTGTTCTATCTCTAAATCATATGATGCAGCAAGAGATAATAGAAATCTAATGGATGTCAACTTTGCAATAGGAGAGAATATTTCACCATAATCTATTCCCTCTACCTATGAATACCCCTTTCCAACCAATCTAGCTTTGTACCTTTCAACACTGCCATCTGCACATAATTTCTTCTTGAACACCCATTTATAGCCAACAAATTTTCTCCCTTTAGGAAAAGGTACAAGGTCCCAAGTTTTGTTTTTCTCCAAAGAAGCCATCTCATCATCCATAGCCTCAATCCAGGAACCTACATCTTCCATGCCCAAAGCCTCTTTCACAGATCTAGGCTCATCAGTGTTAGTAATCAAAGCAAAGGCACAACTGGAATCTAACATAGAATAATCAAACCTTTCTGGTTGCTTTCTTTCTCTCGTGGATCCCCTCAAGGGCTGCAGTTGAGGTTGTTCTTCCTCTTCTTCTAAACTATCAGAGCTACTAGAGCTCTCCTCATCATTAGGCCCAACATGGTCTCTCTGTTCAGTCTTCTCAGGGGTAGGAGGCAACTGAACAACATCTTTTTCCTTTTCTTTTTCATTTGGTTGTAGCACAATAGGAGAAGATGTTAGCTCTCTGAAAATAACATTTCTACTATACAACACCTTACTAGTCACAGGATCCCAAAGCTTGTATCCTTTCACACCAGCACTGTATCTGATGAAAATACATTTAACAACTTTGTTTTCCAACTTAGATCTTTTCTCCTTTGGAACATGTGCATAAGCTTCACAACCAAAAGCATGAAGATGTCTAATTGAAGACTTCTTACCAGACCACACCTCCATGGGTGTCTTACGAACAAGGGCTGATGTAGGAGATCTATTAACCAGATAGCAAGTAGTGGCCATAGCTTTGGCCCAAAACCTTTGTTCTAAACCAGCTCCACTAAGCATACTCCTAGCCTTCTCCATCAGTGTCCTATTCATTCTCTCTGCAACTCCATTTTGTTGTGGGGTATAAGGAGTTGTCTTATGCCTCTTGATACCTTGTTCTTTACAGAATTGTTCAAACTCTGCTGAGCAAAACTCACCACCATTGTCAGTTCTCACACACTTAATCTTCTTACTAGTCTGATTCTCTACAAGAGCTTTAAATTTCTTGAACCGACTAAAGACTTGTGTCTTACTTTTAAGGAAATAAATCCACGTCCTACTGTAATCATCTATGAAAGATACAAAAAATAAAGACTTGGAGATTGAAGGAACTTTTACAGGACCAAATACATCAGAATGAATAAGATCCAAAACATTAGAAGATTTGTGAGAACTAGAGTAAAACTAAACATGATTTTGTTTAACATAGACATAGTGTTCATAGAAGTCAAACTTGAGATTGCAATCATTTAACCCCTCAATGAGATTTTTATTTTTCAGGGTTCTGAGACCCTTCTCACCAATGTGGCCAAATCTCATATGCCACAACATTGTCTTTTCTGTAGGAAGCTTACCTTCCAAAGTGTTTGCACTACCATCAAAACCAATAGCCACAGACTTCTTCACTACTTGTTTAGATGGTGAGGATGAAGAACTATTACATAGAGGAATACATGCATCTAGCTGAAATAAGGTACCTCTCCTAGTACCCCTTACAAGCACTATCAATCCTCTCATAATCTTGCATCCTTCTTTCGAAAAAACAACTTGCACACCTACATCATTCAGCATACTTATAGATAATAGGTTTCATGCCAAACCTAGAATGTGCATAACTCCATTGATTCCCTTTACTTGTCCATCACGAAATTTGATAGTGACCCTTCCGCTTCCAACTATCTTTAGGTGAGAATCATCACTCAAGTACACCTTTCCACCATCAAACTCTTCATATTTTGAGAACAAGTTTCGATGAGAGGTCATGTGAAAAGATGCACCCGAGTCAACCAACCACACATCATCAGATGCATGGGCTACCGAAGTTGCGATGAATGCATTGCCATCTTCTTGAGATCTTTCTGAAGCTGAATCTAAACCTTTCTTCTTCTTCTTCAGCTCTTTGTAGTCTTTATGGAAGTGCCTAGATTTATCACAGTTCCAACATTTTTCCTTGGACTTATTAGAAGTCTTTGACTTCCCATGAGATTTGGATCTACCCTTATTGTCAGACTTATTGTCATTTTTCTTCCCTCTTTCAGTGGATCTCCCACGAACAACAAGGGCTTCTTTTTTCTGAAATGGAAGCCTTTCTCTGCATCTCCTCTGATAGTAGAAAAGACACCACATAATCCATTTTGAAGGTGACTAACATGCTTCCGAGAGCCATCACAAGATGGTCCCATGAATCTGGTAAAGAACACAAAAGTGTGTAGCAACGATCCTCCTCCTCTAACTTGACACCAGCTGATGTCAACTGTGCAGCCAGTAGATTAAATGCATTTAAATGATCTATTAAGGATCCACCTTCCTCCATCCACAGAGAGTACAACTTCTTCCTCAGGAACAACTTATTCACCAGAGATTTGGCCTGATACACGGCCGCAAGTCTTTCCCACAAACTATTTGTGGTTTTCTCATCTAGAACATTAAGAAGAACTGCATCAGTTAAATAGAGTCTTATGAGACCCTTAGCTTTATAGTCTTTGATATCCCAATCTACTTGAGCTATAGTTGCTGGTCTTGTAGCACTTGAAGTCGATTCCCATAGGTCACGATCTTCCAACATGTCTTCCATCTTGAGTTTCCACAACTCAAAATTAGTGCCATTAAATTTCTCCACCTCCATTCTTCCATATGATGAACTTGCCATCTCAATCTGCAAATAAGATTCAGAATGCTTTGCAAAAAACTCCAACTCAAACTTGAGATCAGCTCAAAAAACCCTACCCAACAACTAGGATCAAAAGTTGATCAAGCTCTGATACCACTTGTAAGGAAACTCAGGTGCGGAAATAGCTTCCTACGCTAATATCTATAGGAGAGTATTGTGCAAATTCTTATAAATCCTTACAATTTTAGATTCGTTAACTACTTTAACAAAGATATTGCAACCACATACCATGCATACAGAAAAATAGAGAATGACACAATGATATACCCTGGGGAAACCTTTCGGTAAAATCCCCAGCACTCCAAAACCTGCACAATGTATTGATCAAAACTATTACAACTTACAATACACTTGCAATGCAAGTTCTTTCAGAAGATTTCCAAAACCTTGAAGACAAATCACGACAGCATAAAAAAATTCCAACCATACACTCGCATCACATCTCTTCGCAACCCTAAAAAATATTATACCATGTGCTTCACTTTTTAGGGCTACTCCCAAAGATAACTGTATTAGGGTTTTACCATTATCTGAGAAAATAGGAAACCCAAAATTGGGGAAGAGTGTACAGTACTCAAATTTATCAGTTGCCACATGTCTTCACCTATCATTGAATCTTCCTGACATAGCTCTTATGTGTCATAGGAATCTGTCATAACCATTTTAGCCATGATCTCCTTACACACAATTCAAGATGCCAACACATCAACATTATTTGCAAGAAATACATTTTACAAAACAAATAATAAGAATAGGAATTATCCAAGGTTGAGACACCTTATTCCTAACACCTATCTCTCCCAAGTTGGAAGTGGTTATGAAAGTGTAGTCAGAGAGGAAGGAGGAAAATGATATCCCTATTTTGGAACTTGATGAGAAGGGGAATTACCCCAATACCTCTAGGAACATTCCCTTTGTTAAAACAGTGCACATGCAAGAGAAAAATGTACAACTCCTAAAAGAGGATATGGATGATAAGATCAAGCCCCCTTTCAGTGTCCTCCAAACAATGAAGGTGATGTCTATGTATTCTTTCCACCTGATGAAATGGGTCTTCCAAGAAACCAAAAGCCTCAACCTCAAATTTCATTCCCTCTCTACCAAGGTTGATCTTCTTCAGGGGAATTTGGCTATTGCGTCGGAGGTGATTAATGTTAATAAGGTCAAAGAGGCTGATAAAAACATGTAGGAAATGTAGGTCAAAATGGAAAACCTAGAAAACACTCTGAAGAAGCACATACTAGACAATAACCTATTCATGCGGTATGTAATGGAGTGCTTCATGACTATCAAGGCGGAGCTAGATGCTAGATCTCCCACTATGAATCTTGATGATGATAAAGTGGATGAAAATGATACTGGTCCTGGTAAACACACTCAATCTGCAAAAAGGAAGAAGATCCATGACAAGATCCTCAAGCTTTTAGATTTCAACGTGGCCATCAAGAAAGTTTCCATGGCAAAGAAAGAGGTGAAGGGAACTCGTCTGGAGTTTGGCTAGGTCCTCTTGTTCCCATGTTCCTATGTTTTCTTAGTTGTTTGGGTTTTTTTGCTGCTGGGTGTGGTTTCCAGTGTATGGTTTTTTGTTTGTTGTGCTAGTTCTGGGTCTTGCGAGCTGGTTTCCAAACCTATTTCATTTCAATGAACTTAAATCTTATTCCTTTCTTGTAAATCTTGTAATGGGTTTCAGGTCCCCTTAAAACCTATTTTTACTTGCAATAAAAAAATAATTTGTAATTAAATTCTCGAATATTGCTTTCTCTTCAACCAAATCTATAGAATTTAAGATGAATACTAATAATACCTACGAGGTGAAAATTAGCCTTGGAGAGTGCAACACTAAGACAACTTCCGTGATGACTAGTCAGATGTCCTTCACAATAGTTTGGTAATAAGATTTTTATTATTTTTTACATGTAGTTTATTGATATTTTTCATATCTATATTTTTCTTCATAATTTTAGGTACCTCTATGTTACTATTTTATCTTTCATGTGGGAAGCAATAAGTATATTTTATCTTTTTTATTTACACTAGATCATTTATCCTTTTTTGTGTAGAACCATAAATCTATCTTTTAGAATTTTATCACAATTGATGATTGCATCACAATGTTAAGAAAGGTAGGTGTAGACATGTAAATTTTATTAGTTTTATTAATTTGATTTATTCATTTTGTCACACTAATATTTTTGCATTATTAATTAAATAATTATACATAATTAAATTATTTTCTATTATTTCCTTTACCTAGTTAGATTAATTTAATTAATTTACCTATGGTATCTAAATTCTATTTAAGTAATTAATTAGTTTTCATTCTCATTTAGATGACTAATTCCCCCTTCTATTAATTCAAACAAATAAATCTGTTTGTTTAAATTCATTCACTTTTATCCATTTCCTCCACTTTGAATTAAACTAATAAATTTAATTTTATTAGAGCATGTTTATCCTAACCTTAACCACACTCTAACCTCTCCTACTAACTAAACCCCATTTAACTAACCCTTCGTCCATGCCATCTTATCCACTTACCCTCCCATTTAACCAATCTTGTATTCCCAACCTCCCCTCTAATCTCTTCTATTGTGGCCTCCTTAAATATGTACAAACTCCCAAGTTAGGTAAATTGGGAAAATAATATTTAATTAGGGTGGAAACTCTCTCAAATGGACACTATTCACTTCCACATTTCACCATTTGCATTTCACTTTTCTCTCCACCCTATCACTTTTAATATTTCTTTCCCTCAAAGAAGACAAGTGGTGCATTTTCATTAGCCTTCATCTTGTCTTCATTTCTATTTAATCCCTCCATTTTTATTCACAATTCATCCACAATATTTTATTTAGTGCTATAATGCCAATTTTCATCTAGAATCCATAATCTTTTATGTTGTATTACAATGATTTATTTATTTTCTTAATTTTTTAATTTTTTAAATCTCTAATCCATAATCTTACATATACCATCATAATATTATTTTGCACTCTCATTAGTATCCATTTTCAATCCATCTCATTATATCCTTTTGCATAATCATGAAGTAGTATTGAGCACCCTTGGCAGACATAGTGAGCACATATTAAATAATCAAAGAAAAGGACAACCTTCATCAAAAGATACTTGGATATTTCTTTTCATTTCTCACTTTTTTTTTTTTACTCCACTCAATTTTTGATGTCCTTCTCTTAAGTTTTTGCCTAATCTTTGTTGTGTTTAGGTTGCTAATCTTCGTATTTCAATATGTTGTATTACACACAAATTTATCACACATAGTAAGTTCACTCGTGAGCTAACAAAGGAACCTTATTTTTCTTTAAAAAAAATTATTCATTTCTACTCTTGTGGATAAAACAAACTAATCTCATTAGTCAAAATAAGTAAAAACACATAAAGAACAAGAAAAAATCTTTTTACCCATTTCTCTTCTATATGTAGTGTTGAGGTTGACTTGGTCTCTATTCCACATAATGCATACAATAAAGAAAGAATCTAGATAAAGCTTAAGAGTTAGAGAAGTGACAGCTTAATATTAATCCTTTTTCGAAACAAAAAGAATCTCGAATTGATGGCCAATAAAGTGAATAATATTGGCTATTAATAACTTAATCTCTATTCTTTTTCTTTACATAATTATTTGGTGTTGGTGATTTGTTTAGGTTTTATTTAGCTTCACATAATATAGGAGAGTAATATGTAGGTTTAAAATTAAATAATTATTTCATCTTTGATTTATTTAAAAATAATTTACATCAGTTTGTAGTAGTTTAAATCAATATTATGCTACTTCCACCATATTCCAATATATTTATTGCATCTAAGAGAACTTCTAAACTAAAAATCTATTTCACTCCTTTTACAAGGGTATTAAATTATAATTTAATCTATGCTAAATTAGAGCTATATTACTTCATTTTTTTGTAAATAAATCAATATTTCTAGTTGCAAAGAAAATCATTATAGCCTTCTTAAAATTTGGTAATGCTAGACATATTCTCAATGTGAGTTCCTCCCTTTTGAAGAGGTTCTTGAAAATATCCTTTACAATAGGTGACATGAATATTTTTTCTTGTATGATATTTCATAAACCATAAAGCTTACAAGTAATGTTCAAGGGAGTGTTGCTAATAACTAATGTAATTCCTCTGAAATTTAATTACATTTATTCTTAAATTTATGTACATAACAAGAGGCATCCAATAATAAATAATACTTCACATTTTTTAAACAATTGTGTCAAATTTATTTAATGGCACTATTTATTTTATAGAAAAATCAAATCTATAATATACCTAATCTACATAGTGTATCTACATAGTGAAAATTTTGAATTTTATTTTGTTCTATCAATAATATAGGCTCACTTCAATGGAGATCCTTAAAATCAGAAACACAATGGAAAGAATAGCATAAGGAAAAAGACAATAAACTAATGCTAAGAAGCTGAACAATCATAAGATAATTGATCAAGAAAAATTAAGGTTAGGGCTTAACAACCCAAGTCCTAATGTGATACAAAAGACTTCTAAGAGCTTAAAAAAATAGAAAGGAGGATAATATTGGATATAGAAGATATAAACTTAAAAAAAATAGCCTTGAAATATAAATAAACACATGTGATTTACATTCCTAAAAGTACAAAAAAATTATTATAACAAAATATAATCTTTAATAAAAGATAATAAAGGTTATAATTTTGATTTGTGTGAGTATGACTACAACATATATATAACACTAAAATGGTTAAAATGTCATATTTCACAAGAAATGTAACAGTTTTGAATATCAATGTGACATGGATGGATAATGTCAATGTAAAACATACCAAGTGAAAATAAATATATCATTAATTTCTCCCCATCTTGAAATATCATACGACTTAAATGTACAACATTACTTTTCATACCCAGTGAAAACACTATATCATTTGTTCCTTCTCATCACGGACTATCATATAACTGAAATAAGTAACATTAATGTTTATCAACTACATGAACGCTCATACTATTATCTCAACAAAACCATTGTGTATATATTTGCAGGTTGCATGAGATGAAATCTGGTGGAGACACTTATAATTCATATTTATTCATAATTTGATTGTATGTAAAATGATAAAATTAAATTAGTAACTTAATTAAATATGTATATATATTATTGTGTACGAAAAGATGTTTACAAATTGTATATTGCATTTTCAAACTGTATACACAAGATTATTATTTCATACACAAGATATTCTAAATTACATTACTTTATTTTGCACACGTCAAATTGTACACTAGAACACATTAGCTTATATATTTTTCTTTCAGTTTCATCCTTGCACCCCATTCTGACACATGTCAATGTATTGTATATTATACAAATAATAGATATGTCAAAATTGAACAAAGCATTAAAAATAATTAAAACATTTTAAAAAGATAAACAATAATTTAATTTGTGCAATGACTAATCATTAGAAAGAAAGATAAATGACATTTTTTAAAATAGTAAATTGAAAAGTCATCATAAAGTGTAAAATTGTTATCTAATTTTTTTTATCAAGTGGAATAATTTATTTAACTATTGAAAAAGTTAAATATTATGAATAGTATTCTTCTAAAAGGTGAAACTAGTACTAATAATACTTGACCAATAACTATAACAATAATTGGAATCTTATACGGCTACCGACACCCAAATAGTATAATAGTACTAATAATACCTAACTAAGAACTATAATAATAATTGGAATCTTATAGAACTACTGACCCCCAAATAGAATAATTGTATGACAAGACTGAATGCTCTTTATATTGACCCCGACAACATTTTGCAGACATAATTAAAACATTTTAAAAAGATAAATAATAATTTAATTTGTACAATGACTAATCATTAAAAAGATAGATAAATGACATTTTTTAAAATAGTAAATTGAAAAAAGTCATCATAAAGTGTAAAATTGTTATCTAATTTTTTTATCAAGTGGAATAATTTATTTAACTATTGAAAAAGTTAAATATTATGAATAGTATTCTTCTAAAAGTGAAAATAGTACTAATAATACTTGACCAATAACTATAACAATAATTAGAATCTTATACCGCTACCCAAATCCAAATAGTATAATAGTACTAATAATACCTAACTATGAACTATAACAATAATTGAAATCTTATACAACTCCTAACCTCAAATAGTATAATTGTATGACAACGCTGAATGCTCTTTATATTGACCCCGCCAACATTTTGCAGACATGCATTTAGAAAATCAAACCAAGGGAACACTTCGTTTTTCTTGTGAGAAGTCCTTTGTATAATATTCTGAATACAAGGCTACACCTCGCCCATCGTGGGGCCGAATCTTCCTGAACTGATCGCTTTTTAATATTGTCAAATATCTTCCCTCACCCCAAAGTGGGTCTGATCACGTTTCAACCGTATACACAATAACCTTTCCATACCTAACATTCCAACAGGAGAGAAAGGTGTAAGAAAAGGAATGGTTCTAAATGGAGATCGTGCCATCTGCAAATGTTGATAATGCAATCTGAGTTTCTTTGCTATTAAAAGTTGCCACTAGTTTGCGCTTTCATTTGGCAAGTGAAGCGCAACCCACAGAGATGGCCTTAGCTCTTCCACCTCTGCACGCAGTAGTAGCACCGCTTCCTACTCAAGGCCATGTTAACCCTTTCTTTGATTTGGCCAAACTTTTAGCTTCGCGAAGGTTTTTCATCACTTTCATCAACACAGAGTGGATTGAGCAACGCATTTTTAGACCTCCCAACGATGCTACCGCCATCTCCCGGCAGTTGCATCAGCGAGGAATGCACTTTCGCTTTCTCTCTCTTCCTGATGGCCTCCCTACCCACCACCCTCGCCATCTGATAATCCACGAGTATTTCGAAGCAATGCACAAACTAAACCCACCCATTGTTCGACTCCTCCAAAGCACAGCCGATGATGCCCCGCCAATAACGTGTATAATAACGGATTGTCTCTTCGCCTGCACTGAAGAGGTGGCCACGGTCCTTGGAGTTCCCCGCGTCATATTTTGGACTTTTTCTTGCTCTGTGTCCATCGCCCTGGCTAATTCCCAGCTCCTTCTTGACAAGGGACTCATTGCAGTCAACGGTAAAATATTAGCTTTCACTTTGCACTGTTATATGCGTTTGTGTAAGTTGTAAAGTATGTTTATTGTTATCTGCTGTATTGTGTGAAGTGGAGGCAGCAGAGGGCCTAGAAAGCCTTATCACCTGTCTGCCTGGAAATATTCCTCCAGTTCAGCCAAAGGATCTCATGGTTTTCTTCCGAAACAAGTCCGATCCAATGTTTGAAATCCTGCTATACATATCGGACAAGCAGAAGATTGCCGATTATGTGCTTGTCAATGTGTTTGAAGAACTTGAAGGTCCGGAAGGTGTTGCTGGACTCTCCAACGGGTGTCCTGCTCTTGCCATCGGGCCTGTATTTCTCCCAGAGTTCCTACGAGCGATTGCATCTTCTGTAAGCATTTCTACAAGCCTTTGGCAGGATGATCTTGACTGCCTCAAATGGCTTGACACCCGAGAACACTTATCCGTTCTGTACGTCTCTTTTGGGAGCATGGAAGTGTTGTCGATGGAACTGGGTCTAGGGCTGGAGGCCAGCGAGAAGCCGTTTCTGTGGGTAGTCAGGGCTGACATAGCGGATGGACATTCCGCAGTTCTGCCTGAAGGATTTCGCGAAAGAGTTCATGGCCGTGGAAGGCTTGTGGATTGGGCTCCACAGTTAAAAGTTTTGGCTCATCCATCTGTGGGCGGATTCTTGACCCACAACGGGTGGGACTCTACTCTGGAAAGCATAAGCATGGGAGTGCTTATGATCGGATGGCCGATGTGGGCTGAACAGTTTCAGAACGCCAGACTTTGCAAGAGATATGGAAGATAGGCATGGATATTGAGTCTCGGCTAGATGATAACAGTGTGCTGGTAATAAGCGAGGAGGTGGAGAAGGTTGTTCGAATGATGATGACAGATGATGAAGGGAGTGAACTGAGAAAGAGAGTATTGGAGCTGAAGGAAGCTGCACGCAAAGCTTTAAAACCAGGAGGTTCGTCCTACAAAAATTTGGATAAGTTTACACAAGACATGATTGAAAGAGCCAACTCTTTATCTATATAAATACATGTTTCATTCGTCACCTTGTCTACTCTTGAAATTCATGCTTTCCCCTATCCCTCGTTATCCAATATGGTTTACCTGATTTCAATGTTTGTAACTATCGTATTTCTTTGTGGGAGGTAACTCAAAAATGTCTTCTTAGGAAAGATTTACCATCGGCAGGTATGGTATGCTGCTTTGTAACATGGCCTTATCCTCTCACTTTAGAGAAATGTGAAAGGTCGTTTCAGAACATGCTGGGTGCCCACTTTCTAGCCTTTACTCTTTTCTAATTATATGATTTTAATTTCTATTACAAATAATATGCAATCTATTGAAAAATATTTTAATAAAAATATCAAGAGAATTTTGGAGATTTAACGAAATGTAATTTTAAGCTAATTCATATAATTATTCCATCTAAGTCAATCAAAAAATGTTCACATTTCATAATATATTTTTAAAATTAAATCAAAAGAGACAATGTATTCTTAACATTGTAGAAAAAAAAATCAATGAGAGAAAGAGGGGAACAATGCATATTTAGGGAAAACCAATTTCCATCTAACTCGTGTGGACATTCCACCTAAGTCATATCAACGAGCATTCCCATCTCATAATATATTGTAGACATTGAAGCCAAAAGAGATAATGGAACCCTAAAATAGTAGAATACTTCTCATATCCTAAGATTTAGATATGAAAATTGGGGCATGTTATATGGATACAAATTATAATGTGCATTTGAAATCTTGTTAAGGGAAAGGAATATACCAAATCCCACATACAATCAAATGGAAGTTATTATATTTTGAACACCTAATAATATGGTTCATGTAGTTAAGTGTTATAGTGTCAATTAGAATTGCTAGTTTTCTAGTGGAATCTTGTAAGTGAAGCTCAATACAAATCCCTTCAAAATGTGTTAATTGTAAAGAATGAGTAGATCATAATGAAAGGGCGTAGAAATACTCTTGTGAAAAATTCAAGTTAAAAAATAATCCCAAATATAGCAAAAATAAAAATAATAAGTATAGTCTTGAAATGGATTAAAGAATTATGCATCAAAAAAATTCATTTCATATCTATCATAATTTTTTTCTTTTATACCTTTAATATATAGAAGTTAATGTGTCACATGAAGATGATAAATATTTCATTTACCATATTTTTTTTCCTTGTAGAATATTAATGTTATTAGCTATTGAATGAAGAAACTAGTTTAATGGTTTTATGCATTATTTTTTATTAAAGAAAACTTAGTTTCGAAGGGACCATAGATCTTGTTACAAAAAAAATGTCTAGCTAAAGAAACTAAATGCTAACCATCTACTAGACAACAATAAACAAAAATTGTAGAAATAGAGGATGACAGGCCCAATGTCCTTACAAAATTATCAATAAACTATCATTTTTATAAATAATTTACTCATTAATACTACAAAAATCATTCACAATGTTGTCAATGGGGATAACCCCCTTATCCTTGCTCCAGAGTTTGGTTGTAGGATTAGGGAGAGTGATTATTTCCTTGTCCCTCTCAATACTACTTTTTTCATCAACATGAACTTTCTTGGTAGATTTGACACTGCTAGTGGGAGAGGCCAATCTTCTTCTAGGAAGACCCTATAGGGCTTTAGCCTGAGAATTAAGTTTCTTAAGGCCCTCATTATTTTTCTCCATGGTTATTTTTCTAAGTGCATCAAATAGCATCAATTTAGCCTACATAGAAGTAATTCAATCATCCAAGTTCTTAATTCGAGGCTCATGGTCCATCTTTAACTCTTTGTTATACTTTACGAGTGCATGAATACTAGCCTTTATCTTATCAATTCCTTGGGTAGGAGGAGTATACATTATTTTTTCTTTTAACACATTAATATTTACCACTATCCATACAAAATATGGTATTCTAGCTATCTAGCACATCTTTAGCATTATTATTAATGTTTATGGTTTCTTGATGTGAAGAGTCCTTCTCAACAAGGGGTATCTTTATTCAAATCTAAAGAAATATCAATATGAATCCCCACATTAAAATCACCCAAACTCAGAAGCTATAGAATTGGGGAATGAAGAATGTTATCAACATCCTTATGTGAATACTTTTTCAGATTCTTGATTCTGGAGTACTTTCTCTCCCCCAACCCATCGATTTGGACCCAGTAATAGTTTTCCCCTTCCCTTAAGAAGACATATGACATCTACATGGTTTAACTTGCACCACAATCCTTCAACCAACAATATCATCCATCTTCTTAGAATCTTCTCTAGCTAACCATCCCCAAAACTCATAAGTTGAGTACTTAAGGAAACAAATAGAGATGACCCTCTAGACCCCTTTGAAGATCCCAATCTGAAGCTTGCACTAAAATACACTACAATTTGCACTACCACCATTTCAAAATCTTTAAACAAAAATTAAATTAGGTAGTTAGTAATTTAATTTAAAACCTTTCATATATTTTATATAAATTATTTTCTATATAGTGCTATTTTAATATATTAAGTTTGATTTATTTATTTGAATGAATAATATCAATAATTTATATTTGTTTACTTAAATAACCAATTAGGTATGGTATTTGTCCTCATTTTTTTGTTTACAATAATGTGCATTTTTTAAGACTAGTGAAAAAATATATCTCTTTATTTAGTAGTAAAGATGAGTATATTAGCTCATCAAAAACATTTTAAGATGTTATATGACTTAAAATGGATGGAAAAGTCTAAAATAAATAAAATAATTAGCTGATAAGCTATTGCTAGTTGAAAACCACCAAAACTTGTGATGTTGGATGTCTGAAACCTAAAGCTGAAAATAATTTTGTTCAATTTTTTGGCAAGGTACAAAAGGAATTTGTGTTCCAGATATTTTTCCCTATAATTTTTTATGATCCTATACAAGTTGTGTGCACCTCAAATGTTTATGTTCTTTTAGGCTTGGAATTCATACATACTCTACAACTTACAGTTGGGAAAACCAAGTAAATGATGATGGATAAAATAATTAAAAATCTTTGAGATAGTAATATTAAGATTTTCTCTTAATGGCACAAAGATTCAAATCTATGTCATGTGGTAGTGAGAGATATTTATCAGGATAACTTATCCTTGCACTAGGGATTTAAAAAAATGGAATGAACTTAAATATAGAAGTTCCATCGCATCTTCCATTTTCACATGATATCTACAAATTGTCATGTCTATTTAACACTCTTTTGCCAAAATTTAATTGAGGATAATAAATTCATAGCCAATTAAGAGACGAGTGTGTAGGAATCTATTGTTATAATTGAGATTGTTGAAATGTAATGTGTTCATCTATTTTTCTTTAATTTTTTGCTTCCAATTTGTAGTTACTCTATGTTTGTAAAATAGTAAAAAAAAGTGAGTACTTGTATTGCTGAATCTTACACAAAAGATCTTTGTCATCAACTATGTAAATGTATGAACCGAAAGGGTATCCGCCAAACTTGAACTTCACCAGGCATTGTTCATTGACCATGACCTTGTGGTCATCCTGTACCCAGGCAATCCGATATGGATGTCTTTCTATCGCTTGAGCTTCAACTTTGTCACCATCTCTTCTGACACCAAATTGTCAGTGCTTCCACTATCAATAATCACATCACAACATTTACCTTCACACTTGCACCTGGTGCGAAACAGGCTCCTCCTTTGCTCAGGTTCATTCTCACCACTCAACAGGATTCTTCTGTTAATCAATGTTTCTCCTCTTTCAGCATCTTCAGAATTTGATGATCTGGCATCTTCATCTACATGTGCAACTCTGGCCTGGCCTTCATTTCTCCTGTCTGTTCTGCCTTGGCGCTGAGGACATTCAAATGCCCTATGACCTTCTTCTCCACAGTGAAAACATGTTCCACGGAAGCCACCTCTTCTAGATCCTTGTCCTCTTCCTCTTCCTCTTTGATCTCTATTATTCTGATCCTAGAAGCGATTGGAATTATTTCCTCGCCGATTCTGACTGCTACTGGCCTCATCCTTCTTTTTTGGATCTTCATTTCGGCCACCATATGACCGTCCACCAGATCATCCACCGCGACCTCTTCCGTTTTGTCTACTCTCAAACTTCTTGTTCAGCTTTTCCTCTACTTTTAGGGCAAACTGGTATGCCTCTTCAATACTGTTCATTCAAACCAGATTCAGCTCCTCCTGAATGCTTGGCCTTAACCAATTAAGGTATCAGGCAACTTTCTCCTTATCAGCTTCTGCATGGCCTGTTCTGATGAGAAGCCAATAGAACTCGTCTGTATACTCCTGAACAGATCTTCCTGCTTGCTTCAAACTCTACATTTTCTTCAGTAGGTCAAGCTCATAATCAACAGGAATGAACTGTCACTTCAATTTATCCACCATCCGATCCCACCTTGTGATTTTATGTTTCCCTCTTCTATTTCACTCCAATTAAATTTCTTGCCACCAGATCTTCGCATGACCTTTCAGTCTGGCCTTCGCAAATTTGACCCTATTAGGATCCTCAACATCTTCGTACTCGAAATATTGCTCACATTCATTGATCCAGTCAATCAATTCCTCTAGGTTAAGATTTCCAGAAAATGTAGGAACCTCAATCTTTGGTCTTTTCCCAATCTTGGAAATTGCCCGAAAAAGTCTTTCTTCCTCCCGGTTCACAATTTCAGCTTCTCCTTCTTGATATTCTTCTTCGGCTTCATCCTCGCTTTCATTTCTGACATTAAGATTCATTCCTCTGTGAATCTCTTCTTGCAATGCTCGCACTTGTCTTTGCAGCTCTCTAACCTCAGGTGTCACAGCACCAGCTCTTCCGCCACGTTCTCTTCGTGGAGGCATTTTCGCGATGCACGCTAAAACCCTAACCACGGTCCTGGTGCAAACTGCCTCACAGTCGGTGATCTGTTTACACACTCAAGAACTCCCGCTCTGATACCACTTGATGAAGGGTGCTCCCCTTAATACCACAAACACATAATAGAAATAGAGAAACAACAACAATATGCAAGAATAGAAAATTAGCTTCTTATTATCTCCACAAATGTGGAATTACAAACTTTCAGAATTACAATATGCAAAGCCACATGCGCATTCTCTTACAGTATTCTGTAGGACAAAGCCTCAAACTATTACCCAAATCTACTACCCAGAACTATTTTGAATTGCCTAAGACAATAATACAGCCTTCCTTATATAGGCAATTTTCCACCGCCTGGGAAGGTTCCATAATTTTAGCCAATAAGGCCGACCAAACTTAGAATTATTTTATTTTACATTTTATTACATCATAGTCCACTCAAGATAACTTTTGAAACCCGAACAGAAATTTTGAAGAAAATTATTTTCTGTAATTTCAGGTGGCCCAACTTCCGAAGACCATAAGTCATCACTAGTTGACCCGATCGGATATTATAACCCCATTTTAGAAATGCCACGAAGTGCTTTATAGGCTTGACCAGTGCAAGCGCTTGTCACCCAAATTTTCAACCTCATCTGAGGCCTCTAAAGCCTTCAAAACTGAGTTCAAAGTTTCTGTACCCTGCTGCCAATACTGAAAATCTTCAATATCTTCCAATATACACTTGATCTGGCAATGAAACTTTACTGACAGACTTATATGACCAAAATGAACCTCCACGAAAGAAATCAGATCATTCTGAGCACATATGAAAATTACCAAAAATAGTAACTTTCCATAAATACCAGCTCTGCACAAAATAGCCCTTATTGAATATAAAAATAGAAATATTTTTTTTTTGGGTGATGCAAGATTGCTCTTACACCCAGGATGCTCCTGCATCAGACACCCGGGGTAATTTGAGAAGTGACCGTGTCACGACTCAGGTGTGCAGAGGAAAACCAAGACGGTTAACCTCCTCCTTTGTTAGCCATGATGAATCTTCAATAGGTCATCCTTTCCATTTGACCAAATACTCTTATTATGTCTTGTTCCTTGTGCTTCTGCCAACACGACTGTCCATTATGTCTTCAATCTCCTTGATATCTGAACTAGTTGCTGGAATACTCCACTATGTTGTTACAACCTCATCTTGAACACCTCCTTCATGATACTCTGTCAAATCTGAAATGTTAAACACTGGTGAAATATTCAGCTTAGTAGGCAATTCTACCTCATATGCATTTCCTGAATCATGCTTCTTCTGTATCTTACATGGCCCAAACTTCTTCATTTTTAAGTTGTTATATGTATTAACTGGAAACCGCTCCTTCCGCAAATGAACCATGACTTCATCTCCAACCTGAAATTTCTTATGCCTCCTTTTCTCATCTGCCTTAGTCTTATATTATACATTCATCTTGGTAATATGCTTCCTCACCTCCTCATGGATATTCTTCAAATGTTCTGCAAAATCCTCAGCTTCAGTACTACTTATTTCTCCTTTATCTATCTTCCTCAATTCAGATGCATTTCTTGGACTACTTCCATATACAATCTGGAATGGTGATTTACCAGTGCTCCTGTTGACAGAATTATTATATGCAAATTCCCCCTGTGGTAAAATCAAATCCCATCCTGTTGGCTTATCTCCAACCAAACATCTCTGCAAATTTTCCAAACTTCTATTCACCACCTCTGTCTGTCTATTAGTTTGTGGATGATGTGATGAACTGAACTTCAAATCTGTCTTCAACTTTTTCCATAATGTACGTCAAAAATATCCAACAAACTTAGTGTCTCTATCCGAAACTATGGTCTTTGGCAAACCATGTAGTCTCACTACTTCTCTGAAAAACAATTATGCTACATGAACAGCATCATTAGTCTTCTTGTAGGGAATGAAATGTGGCATCTTTGAAAATCTATCAACCACCACAAAATTTAAATCATGTCCCCGTTGAGTCCTCGGTAAACTAAGAACAAATTCCATGCTGATATCCTCCCAAGGCTTCTTTGGTACGGGTAATGGCTGATAAAACCCTATATTCTGTTTCACTCCCTTCGCCATCTGACATACTCTGCAACTCTGTACAAACTTTTTCACATCTTGTTGCAACTGTGGCCAATAATAATTCTCACTAACCAAACTAAGGGTTTTATCACGACCAAAATGTCCAGCCAATCCTCCGCCATGCTTCTCCTTGATGAGATTCTCCCTCATAGAATTTCATGGAATGCACAACTAACTCCTTCTGAATAGCATATCATCCTGGATGATGAAATCCAACCATTTCATCCTGTCTAGAGTAACAGGTTCTGTACAAGCTTTCCAAGCTTCACCAAAATCAGGATCCTCTGGATACAAATTCTTGAGTTCTTTAAATCCAATCACTTCAATCTGCATTTCTGTCAGCAATAGTTGCCTTCTGCTAAGAGCATCTGCAACCCTATTAGACTTTCCACTCTTGTGTTTCAAAATAAATGTATAACTCTGCAAAAACTCAACCCATTTCAAATGCCTTTGATTCAATTTTCCTTGACTATTCAAATATTGCAAAGCTTGATGATCAGTATACAAAACAAACTCTTTAGGAAGTAGATAATGTCTCCACTTCTTTAATGCCTGAACTATAGCATAAAATTCCTGATAATAAATAGAATATTTCCTCTTGGCGTCATTTAACTTCTCACTGAAATAAGCAACAGGTTTACCTTCTTGACT
The DNA here is from genome assembly GCA_027943335.1 of Chamaecyparis obtusa. NCBI lineage: Eukaryota > Viridiplantae > Streptophyta > Pinopsida > Cupressales > Cupressaceae > Chamaecyparis > Chamaecyparis obtusa. The sequence continues at coordinate 17,550 of BSBK01005154.1, read as the reverse complement.
CATAACAGCTCCTATTGCAGTACCACTAGCATCACAATATACTTGAAACACCTTATTAAAATTTGGAAGTGCTAAAACAGGTTGTTCTGTAACTTTTTGTTTCAACAATTGAAAACACTTTTCTGCCCCATTAGTCCACTTAAACTCTTTTCTATCCCCTCTCATTGTTTCAGTCAAGGGTCCACAAATACTGCTAAAATTTTAGATAAACTTTCTGTAAAAGCTAGCTAGACCATGAAAAGATCTTACCTCAGTAGCACTTCTTGGCGTAGGCCATTCAGGGATAGCCTGTACCTTCTCTGAGTCCATTTTTAGACCTTCTTCTGAAACTACAAACCCCAAATACACCAACTCTTTCTTCACAAAACTGCACTTCTTCAAATTAATCAGCAATTTTTCTTCTCTCAACTTCTCAAATACCATATGAATATGCATCATATGCTCATCCAATGTCTTACTAAACATCAAAATATCATCTACGTAAACAATGACAAACTTACCCAAAAATTTCTCAGAACCTCATTCATGAGCCACATGAAAGTGCTCGGTGCATTGGTTAGCCCAAAAGGCATGACTAACCACTCATATAGTCCTTCCTTTGTCTTGAAGGCAGTCTTCCATTCATCTCCTTCTCTGATCCTAATATGATGATATCCACTTTTCAGATCTATCTTTGAGAAATACACAGCTCCACTCAAACAGTCCATAATATCATCCATTCGTGGCAATAGAAACCTGTACTTGATTGTGATCTTATTTATTTCCCTAGAATCTTTACACATCCTCCATTCTCTATTCTTCTTTGGTGCTAATACCGCTGGTACAGCACAGGGACTCAGACTCTCACGGATCAATCCTTTCTGTAATAGTTCATGTACTTGTCTGTTCAACTCCTCACTTTCTGCAAGTGTCATTCTGTGTGCTGCCTTATTTGGCAAACTTGCTCTTGGAATCAAGTCCATCTGATGACTGATCTTCATGACTGGTGGTAATCCATCAGGCATGTTATCAAATACAATATCTTGAAACTCATTCAACAAATCTACAACTTCTACAGGGACATCTTCTACTTCCTCTTTACCAGCTTTTGGAATTAAAGAAAAACATACATGCTCATGCCTCATACCATTTAGGAAATTTTTTCCATCAACAAAAGTTATCCTTACATTACCACACAGCTTTTCTTCAGTCTCCTTCAATGGTTTTAGCTTATGTCACACTCTATCCTTTGTCAGCGAATAGATATTCACACGACCATCATGTACAGTACATCTGTCAAACTACCATGGTCTACCCAAAAATATATGACATGCATCCATAGATATGATATCACACAATACCTCATCTTGGTATCCACAAATCTTGAACTTCACCAGGCATTTTTCACTGACCATGACCTTGTGGTCATCCTGTACCCAGGCAATCCGATATGGATGTGGGTGTTTCTGTCTCTTGAGCTTCAACTTTGTCACCATCTTTTCTTACACCAAATTGTCAGTGCTTCCACTATCAATAATCAGATCACAACATTTACCTTCACACTTGCACTTGGAGCGAAACAGGCTCCTCATTTGCTCAAGTTCATTCTCACCACTCAACAAGATTCTTCTGTTAATCAACATTTCTCCTCTTTCAGCATCTTCAAAATTTGATGATCTGACATCTTCATCTACATGTGCAACTCTGGCCTGGCCTTCATTTCTCCTATCTGTTCTGCCTTGGCGCTGAAGACATTCAAATGCCCTATGACCTTCTTCTGCATAGTGAAAACATGTTCCACGGAAGCCACCTCTTCCAGATCCTTGTCCTCTTCCTCTTCCTCTTCCTCTCTGATCTCTATTATTCTGATCTTGGAAGTGATTGGAATTATTTCCTCGCTGATTCTAATTGCTAATGGCCTCATCTTTCTTTTTCGGATCTTCATTTCGGCCACCATATGACCGTCCACCAGATCGTCCACCGCGACCTCTTCCATTTTGTCTGCTCTCAAACTTCTTGTTCAGCTTTTCTTCTACTTTTAGGGCAAACTGGTATGCCTCTTCAATACTATTCATTCGAACCAGATTCAGCTCCTCCTGAATGCTTGGCCTTAACCCATTAAGTTATCAGGCAACTTTCTCCTTATCAGCTTCTACATGGCCTGTTCTGATGAGAAGTCGATAGAACTCCTCTGTATACTCCTGAATAGATCTTCCTGCTTGCTTCAAACTCTGCATTTTCTTCAGTAGGTCAAGCTCATAATCAACAGGAATGAACTGTCACTTCAAATTATCCACCATTCGATCCCATCTTGTGATTTTATCTTTCCCTCTTCTATTTCACTCCAATTGAATTTATTGCCACCAGATCTTCGCATGACCTTTCAGTCTGGCCTTCGCAAATTTGACCCTATCAGGATCCTCAACATCTTCGTACTCAAAATATTGCTCACATTCATTGATCCAGTCGATCAATTCCTGTGGGTTAAGATTTCTAAAAAATGTAGGAACCTCAATCTTTGGTCTTTTCCCACTCTTGGAAATTGCCCGAAAAAGTCTTTCTTCCTCCTGGTTCACAATTTCAGCTTCTCCTTCTTGATATTCTTCTTCGGCTTCATCCTCACTTTCATTTCTGACATTAAGATTCATTCATCTGTGAATCTCTTTTTGCAATGCTCACACTTCTCTCTACAGCTCTCTAACATTAGGTGTCACAGCACCAACTCTTCCGCCACGTTCTCTTCGTAGAGGTATTTTCGCGATGCGCGCTGAAACCCTAACCACGGTCCTGGTGCAAACTGCCTCACAGTCCGTGATCTGTTTACACACTCAAGAACTCCCGCTCTGATACCACTTGATGAAGGGTGCTCCCTTAATACCACAAACACATAACAGAAATAGACAAACAATAACAATATGCAAGAACAGAAAATTGGCTTCTTATTATCTCCACAAATGTGGAATTACAAACTTTCAGAATTACAATATGCAAAGCCACATGGGCATTCCCTTACAATATTCTATAGGACAAAGCCTCGAACTATTACCCAGATCTACTACCCAAAACTATTCTGAACTGCCTAAGACAATAATATAGCCTTCCTTATATAGGCAATTTTCCACCGCCTGGGAAGGTTTCATAATTTTAGCCAATAAGGCCGACCAAACTTAGAATTATTTTATTTTACATTTTATTACATCATAGTCGGCTCAAGATAACCTTTGAAACCCGAACATAAATTTTGAAGAAAAATATTTTTTGCCATTTCAGGTGGCCCAACTTCCGAAGACCATAAGTCATCACCAGTTGACCCGATCGGCTATTATAACCCCATTTCAAAAATGCCACGAAGCGCTCTACAGGATTAACTGATGCAAGCATTTGTCAGCCAAATTTTTGACCTCATCCGGGGCCTCTAAAACCTTCAAAACTGAGCTCAAAGTTTCTGTACCCTACTGCCAATACCGAAAATCTTCAATATCTTCCAATATACACTTGATTTGGCAGTGAAATTTTACTGGCAGACTTATATGACCAAAATGAACCTCCAAGAAAGAAATCAAATCATTCTAAGCACATACAAAAATTACCAAAAATAGTAACTTTCCATAAATAGCAGCTCTGCACAAAATAGCCCTTATTGAATATAAAAATAGAAATATTTTTTTTTTGGGTGATGCAAGATTGCTCTTACACCCAGGATGCTCCTGCATCAGACACCCGAGGTAATTTGAGAAGTGACCCTATCACGACTCAGTTGTGCAGAGGAAAACCAAGATGGTTAACCTCCTCCTTTGTTAGCCATGATGAATCTTCAATAGGTCATCCTTTCCATTTGACCAAATACTCTTCATATGTCTTGTTCATTGGGCTTCTGCCAACACGACTGTCCAGTATGTCTTCAATCTCCCTGATATCTGAACTAGTTGCTGGAATACTCCACTATGTTGCTACAACCTCATCTTGAACACCTCCTTCATGATACTCTGTCAAATCTAAAATGTTAAACACTAGTGAAATATTCAGCTCAGTAGGCAATTCTACCTCATATGCATTTCTTGAATTATGCTTCTTCAGTATCTTACATGGCCCAAACTTTTTCATTTTTAACTTGTTATATGTACCAACTGAAAACCGCTCCTTGCACAAATGAACCATGACTTCATCTCCATCCTGAAATTCCTTATGCCTCCTTTTCTCATCTGCCTTAGTCTTATATTGCACATTCATCTTGGTAATATGCTTCCTCACCTCCTCATGGATGTTCTTCAAATATTATGCAAAATCTTCAGCTTCAACACTACTTATTTCTCCTTTATCTATCTTCCTCAATTCAGATGCATTTCTTGGACTACTTCCATATACAATCTGGAATGGTGATTTACCAGTGCTCTTGTTGACAGAATTATTGTATGCAAATTCCACCTGTGGTAAAATCAAATCCCATCCTGTTGGCTTATCTCCAACTAAACATCTTAGCAAATTTTCCAAACTTCTATTCACCACCTCTGTCTCTCCATCAGTCTGTGGATGATGTGATGAACTAAACTTCAAATCTGTCTTCAACTTCTTCCATAATGTACGCTAGAAATATCCAACAAACTTAGTGTCTCTATCCGAAACTATGGTCTTTGGCAAACCATGTAGTCTCACTACTTCTCTGAAAAACAATTCTGCTACATGAACAACATCATTAGTTTTCTTGCAGGGAATGAAATGTGGCATCTTTGAAAATCTATCAACCACCACAAAAATTGAATCATGTCCCCGCTGAGTCCTCGGTAAACTAAGAACAAAGTCCATGCTGATATCCTCCCAAGGCTTCTTTGGTACGGGTAATAGATGATACAACCCTATATTCTACTTCACTCCCTTCGCCATTTGACATACTCTGCAACTCTATACAAACTTCTTCACATCTTGTTGCAACTCTAGCCAATAATAATTCTCACTAACCAAACCAAGGGTTTTATCACAACCAAAATGTCTAGCCAATCCTCCGCTATGCTTCTCCTTGATGAGATTCTCCCTCATAGAACTTTGTGGAATGCACAACTGACTCCCTCTGAATAGCATATCATCCTGGATGATGAAATCCAACCATTTCTTCCTGTCTAGAGTAATAGGTTCTGTACAAGCTTTCCAAGCTTCACCAAAATCAGGATCCTCTGGATACAAATTCTTGAGTTCCTTGAACCCAATCACTTCAATCTACATTTCTATCAATAATAGTTGCCTTCTGCTAAGAGCATCTGCAACCCTATTAGACTTTCCACACTTGTGTTTCAAAATAACTGTATAACTCTACAAAAACTCAACCCATTTCAAATGCCTTTGATTCAATTTTCCTTGACTATTCAAATATTGCAAAGCTTTATGATCAGTATACAAAACAAACTCTTTAAAAAGTAGATAATGTCTCCACTTCTTTAATGCCTGAACTATAGCATAAAATTTCTGATCATAAACAAAATATTTTCTCTTGGCGTCATTTAACTTCTCACTAAAATAAGGAACAGGTTTACCTTCTTGGCTCATAACAGCTCCTATTGCAATACCACTAGCATCACAATCTATTTGAAACACCTTATTAAAATTTGGAAGTGCTAAAAGAGGTTGTTCTATAACTTTTTGTTTAACAATTGAAAACTCTTTTCTGACCCATTAGTCCACTTAAACTCTTTTCTATCCCCTCTCATTGTTTCAGTCAAGGGTCCACAAATACTGCTAAAATTTCTGATAAAATTTCTGTAAAAGCTAGCTAGACCCTGAAAAGATCTTACCTCAGTAGCACTCCTTGGCGTAGGCCATTCAAGGATAGCTTATACCTTCTCTGGGTCCATTTTTAGAGCTTCTCCTAAAACTACAAACCCCAAATACACCAACTCTTTCTTCACAAAATTGCACTTCTTCAAATTAATCAGCAATTTTTCTTCTCTCAACTTCTCAAATACCATACGAATATGCATCATATGCTCATCCAATGTCTTACTAAAAATCAAAATATCATCTAGGTAAACAATGACAAACTTACCTAGAAATTCTTTCAGAACCTCGTTCATGAGCCGCATGAAAGTGCTCGGAGCATTGGTTAGCCCAAAAGGCATGACTAACTACTCATATAGTCCTTCCTTTGTCTTGAAGGCAGTCTTCCATTCATCTCCTTCTTTGATCCGAATTTGATGATATCCACTCTTCAGATCTATCTTTGAGAAATACACAACTCCACTCAAACAGTCCATAATATCATCCATTCGTGGCAATGGAAACTTGTACTTGATTGTGATCTTGTTTATTGCCCTAAAATCTGTACACATCCTCCATTCTCCATTCTTCTTTGGTGCTAATACCGCTGGTACAGCACAGGGACTCAGACACTCATGGATCAATCCTTTCTGTAACAATTCATGTACTTGTCTATTCAACTCCTCACTTTCTGTACGTGTCATTCTGTGTGCTGCCTTATTCGGCAAACTCGCTCTTGGAATCAAGTCCATCTGATGACTGATCTTCTTGACTCGTGGTAATCTATCAGGCACGTTATCGGATACAATATCCTGAAACTCATTCAACAAATCTACAACTTCTATAGGGACATCTTCTACTTCCTCTTTACCAGCTTATGAAATTAAAGTAAAACATACATGCTCATGCCTCATACCATCTAAGAAATTTCTTCCATCAACAAAAGTTATCCTTGTATTACCACACACCTTTTTTTTAGTCTCCTTCAATGGTTTTAGCTTATGTTGCACTCCATCCTTTGTCAAGGAATATGTATTCGCACGACCATCATGTACAACACATCTGTCAAACTACCATGGTCTACCCAAAAACATATGACATGCATCCATAGATATGATATCACATAATACCTCATCTTGGTATCCGCCAATCTTGAACTTCACCAGGCATTGTTCATTGACCATAACCTTGTGGTCATCCTGTACCCAAGTAATCCGATATGGATGTGGGTGTTTCTGTCTCTTGAGCTTCAACTTTGTCACCATCTCTTATGACACCAAATTGTTAGTGCTTCCACTATCAATAATCAGATCACAACATTTACCTTCACACTTGCACCTGGTGCGAAACAGGCTCCTCCTTTTCTCAGGTTCATTCTCACCACTCAACAGGATTCTACTGTTAATCAACGTTTCTCCTCTTTCAGCATCTTCAGAATTTGATGATCTAGCATCTTCATCTACATGTGAAACTCTGGCCTGGCCTTCATTTGTCCTGTCTATTCTATCTTGGGGCTGAGGACATTCAAATGCCCTATGACCTTCTTCTCCACAGTGAAAACATGTTCCACAGAAGCCACCTCTTCCAGATCTTTGTCCTCTTCCTCTTCCTCTTTGATCTCTATTATTCTGATTTTGGAAGCGATTGGAATTATTTCCTCACTGATTCTGACTGCTACTAGCCTCATCTTTCTTTTTCAGATCTTCATTTCGGCCACCATATGACCGTCCACCAGATCGTCCACCGCGACCTCTTGCATTTTGTCTGCTCTCAAACTTCTTGTTCAGCTTTTCCTCTACTTTTAGGGCAAACTGGTATGCCTCTTCAATACTATTCATTCAAACCAGATTCAGCTCCTCCTGAATGCTTGGCCTTAACCCATTAAGGTATCGGGCAACTTTCTCCTTATCAGCTTCTACATGGCCTGTTCTGATGAGAAGTTGATAAAACTCCTCTGTATACTCCTGAATAGATCTTCCTGCTTACTTCAAACTCTACATTTTTTTCAGTAGGTGAATCTCATAATCAACAGAAATGAACTGTCGCTTCAATTTATCCACCATCCGATCCCATCTTGTGATTTTATCTTTCCCTCTTTTATTTCGCTCGAATTGAATTTCTTACCACTAGATCTTCGCATGACCTTTCAGTCTGGCCTTTGCAAATTTGACTCTATCAGGATCCTCAACATCTTCATACTCAAAATATTCCTCACATTCATTGATCCAGTCGATCAATTCCTCTGGGTTAAGATTTTTAAAAAATGTAGGAACCTCAATCTTTGGTCTTTTCCCAATCTTGAAAATTGCCCGAAAAAGTCTTTCTTCCTCCCGGTTCACAATTTTAGCTTCTCCTTCTTGATATTCTTCTTCGGCTTCATCCTCGCTTTCATTTCTGACATTAAGATTCATTTCGCTATGAATTTCTTCTTGCAATACTTGCACTTATCTCTACAGCTCTCTAACCTCAGGTGTCACAGCACCAGCTCTTCCGCCACGTTCTCTTCGTGGAGGTATTTTCGTGATGCGCACTGAAACCCTAACCATGGTCCTGGTGCAAACTGCCTCACAGTCGTTGATCTGTTTACACACTCAAGAACTCCCACTCTGATACCACTTGATGAAGGGTGCTCCCCTTAATACCACAAACACATAATAGAAATAGAGAAACAAGAACAATATGCAAGAACAAAAAATTGGCTTCTTATTATCTCTACAAATGTGGAATTAAAAACTTTTAGAATTACAATATGCAAAGCCATATGGGCATTCCTTTACAATATTCAGTAGGAAAAAGCCTTGAACTATTACCCAGATCTAGTACCCAGAACTATTCTGAACTACCTAAGACAATAATACAACCTTCCTTATACTGGCAATTTTCCACAGCCTGGGAAGGTTCTAGAATTTTAGCCAATAAGGCTGACCAAACTTAGAATTATTTTATTTTACATTTTATTACATCATAGTTGGCTCAAGATAACCTTTGAAACCCAAACATAAATTTTGAAGAAAATTATTTTCTGCCATTTCAAGTGGCCCAACTTTCGAAGACCATAAGTCATCACTAGTTAGCCCGATCGGCTATTATAACCCCATTTCAGAAACACCACAAAGCGCTCTATAGGCTTCACCGGCGCAAGCACCTGTCACCCAAATTTTCAACCTCATCCAATGCATCTAAAACCTTCAAAACTGAGTTCAAAGTTTATGTACCCTACTGCCAATACCGAAAATCTTCAATATCTTCCAATATACACTTGATCTAGCAATGAAACTTTACTGACAGACTTATATGACCAAAATGAACCTCCAAGAAAGAAATCAGAGCATTCTAAGCACATACAAAAATTACCAAAAATAGTAACTTTTCATAAATAGCAGCTCTACCCAAAATAGCCCTTATTGAATATAAAAATAGAAATATTTTTTTTTTGGGTGATGCAAGATTGCTCTTACACCCAGGATGCTCCTGCATCAGACACTCGGGGTAATTTGAGAAGTGACCCTGTTACGACTCAGGTGTGAAGAGGAAAACCAAGACGGTTAACCTCCTCTTTTGTTACTCATGATGAATCTTCAATAGGTCATCCTTTCCATTTGACCAAATACTCTTCATATGTCATGTTCCTTTTGCTTCTGCCAACACGACTATCTAGTATGTCTTCAATCTCCTTGATATATGAACTAGTTGCTCGAATACTTCTCTGTGTTGCTACAACCTCATCTTGAACACCTCCTTCATGATACTCTGTCAAATTTGAAATGTTAAACACTGGTGAAATATTCAGCTCAGTAGGCAATTCTACCTCATATACATTTCCTGAATCATGCTTCTTCAGTATCTTACATGGCCCAAACTTTTTCATTTTTAACTTGTTATATGTACCAACTGGAAACTGCTCCTTCCGTAAATGAACCATGACTTCATCTCCAACCTGAAATTCTTCATGCCTCCTTTTCTCATCCGCCTTAGTCTTAGATTGCACATTCATCTTGGCAATATGCTTCCTCACCTCCTCATTGATATTCTTCAAATGTTCTGCAAAATCCTCAGCTTCAGCACTACTTATTTCTCCTTTGTCTATCTTCCTCAATTCAGATGCATTTCTTGGACTACTTCCATATACAATCTGGAATGGTGATTTACCAGTGCTCCTGTTGACATAATTATTGTATGCAAATTCTGCTTGTGGTAAAATCAAATCCCATCTTGTTGGCTTATCTCCAACCAAATATCTCAGCAAATTTCTCAAATTTCTATTCACCACCTCTATCTGTCCATCAGTCTGTGGATGATGTGATGAACTAAACTTCAAATCTGTCTTCAACTTCTTCCACAATGTATGCTAGAAATATCCAACAAACTTAGTGTCTCTATCCGAAACTATGGTCTTTGGAAAACCATGTAGTCTCACTACTTTTCTGAAAAATAATTTTGCTACATGAATAGCATCATTAGTCTTCTTGCAGTGAATGAAATGTGGCATTTTTGAAAATCTATCAACCACCACAAAAATTTAATCATGTCCCCGCTGAGTCCTCGATAAACTAAGAATAAAGTACATGCTGATATCCTCCCAAGGCTTCTTTGGTATGGGTAATGGTTGATACAACCTTGTATTCTGCTTCACTCCCTTCGCCATCTGACATACTCTGCAACTTTGTACAAACTTCTTCACATCTTGCTACAACTGTGGCCAATAATAATTCTCACTAACCAAACCAAAGGTTTTATCACGACCAAAATCTCCAGCCAATCCTCTGTTATGCTTCTCCTTGATGAGATTCTCCCTCATAAAACTTCATGGAATGCATAACTGACTCCATCTGAATAGCATATCATCTTGGATGATGAAATCCAACAATTTCGTCCTGTCTAGAGTAATAGGTTCTTTACAAGCTTTCCAAGCTTCACCAAAATCAGGATCTTCTGGATATAAATTCTTGAGTTCCTTGAACCCAATCACTTCAATCTGCATTTCTGTCAGCAATAGTTGCCTTCTGCTAAGAGCATCTGCAACCCTATTAGACTTTCCACTCCTGTGTTTCAAAACAAATGTATAACTCTGCAAAAACTCAACCCATTTTAAATGCCTTTGATTCAATTTTCCTTGACTATTCAAATATTGCAAAGCTTGATGATCAGTATACAAAACAAACTCTTTAGGAAGTAGATAATATCTTCACTTCTTTAATGCCTAAACTATAGCATAAAATTTCTGATCATAAATAGAATATTTCCTCTTGGCGTCATTTAACTTCTTACTGAAATAAGCAACAGGTTTACCTTCTTGGCTCATAACACCTCTTATTGCAGTACCACTAGCATCACAATCTACTTGAAACACCTTATTAAAATCTAGAAGTGCTAAAATAGGTTGTTCTGTAACTTTTTGTTTCAACAATTGAAAACTCTTTTTTGCCTCATTAGTCCACTTAAACTCTTTTCTATCCCCTCTCATTGTTTCAGTCAAGGGTCCACAAAGACTGCTAAAATTTTTGATAAACTTTCTGTAAAAGCTAGCTAGACTAAGAAAAGATCTTACCTTAGTAGCACTCCTTGGCATAGGCCATTCAAGGATAGCCTGTACCTTCTCTGGGTCTATTTTTAGACCTTCTCCTGAAACTACAAACCCCAAATACACCAACTCTTTCTTCACAAAATTGCACTTCTTCAAATTAATCAGCAATTTTTCTTCTCTCAACTTCTCAAATACCATATGAATATGCATCATATGCTCATCCAATGTCTTACTAAAGATCAAAATATCATCTAGGTAAACAATGACAAACTTACCCAAAAAAATTTTCAAAACCTCATTAATGAGCCGCATGAAAGTGCTCGGTGCATTAGTTAGCTCAAAAGGCATGACTAACCACTCATATAGTCCTTCCTTTGTCTTGAAGGCAGTCTTCCATTCATCTCCTTCTCTGATCTGAATCTGATGATATGCATTCTTCAGATCTATCTTTGAGAAATACACAACTCCACTCAAACAGTCCATAATATCATCCATTCGTGGCAATGGAAACCTGTACTTGATTGTGATCTTGTTTATTGCCCTAAAATCTATACACATCCTCCATTCTCCATTTTTCTTTGGTGCTAATACCACTGGTACAGCACATGGACTCAGACTCTCACAGATCAATCCTTTTGTCATGAGCTGTAATCGATAATGCAAATGAGTAAACTCGATTTGAATATTATTTTATAATATAATTAATTATTAATATTAATAGAATATTAATCTTAAATAATATTACTAATATCAATCCATAGAATAATATATTATTAATATATATAATATATAATCATTATGAATATTAGTAATAAACAAATTACAATATAAGTTATAATATATCAATTAAAATAATATAATACAATTCTAATATTGAATAATCGAAATATAAAGATTGATATATCAAATATTAAATAATAATATAAGTATCAATACATATTATATTATATTTTTGTAATATATATAATAATAATCTTCAAATATGAAAATGAATAAATGATATAATCATAGCATAAATAATAATATTAAATAAATTAATAATGATATAATATTAAATTAATATTATGTTAATGAATATGATAAAATGATAATAATAATTAATAATAGAATTATCAATAAGAATATATATATATTATATTATCATTATCATAATATTAATTTCTATTTATGTAACTTAATATAAATAAATATATATTTATATTAGCTAATATCGACATAATGATATGAAATACATTATAGGTTATATCCCAAATTTAAAGAGTAAATACTTATTACAGCGATATCCCAAATTACAACGGAAGCATCCATCGAGACCACCACTTGGCAGCGGTCAATACCAACACCAACTATTATTATTAATATAGGCATCGATAGATATTATTATATCCGCCAGTTAATGAGATAATGACTCATAATATAGCTATCGTATGTCTTATGGATAACATTCGTATAGAATATCCAAACCAATCACGTGCTAATGAATTGATATTAGGACTGTTACAGAATTGTGCGATTAATATCTGGACGGTGGATGAATTGAGATATCGATTTATGCTAAGCATAGACTAATCTAATTGTTAGGAAGAGGCAATGGTTGTGTCCCTTGGAGATGTATACAAAGATGAGATGACTATAATATATATATGATCCTATATATATATCAGACACACACGCAATACACATATATAGACAGGCAGATTTATATAGATTCAGGAAGATCAAGATATATAACCAATGATTTGTATCAGATAGGACGATAATCAGCACTTGCTACATTCGACTCAATTAGCATTTCTTAAATATTATAGTCAACAAAACAATACAGGAACAATACACTCAATGCCAACTAGGGCTTACAAACAGCGGTCAAGATCATCCAAGAATTCTGCAATTAAACTCCCTTAAGTAATCATGAGGTGCTCAGGAGGTATTTCAACATCGAACAGGGAGGATAATTATGGAGAACCTCAGAGACACTCAGTACTAATAAACAACGTCCAAGTTTACAATGAACATTGACCATATAATATTTGAGAGGGGACTCACATAGGTATTATACAACAATATGAACCATTGCAGGTGCCATCCCCAAATGCAATTCAAATTCTAATTGTGAATTCTAGAAATCAAGGAAGGGTCCAAAAAGGGATCATTACACCTTTCTGTAACAGTTCATGTACTTGTCTGTTCAACTCCTCACTTTCTGCAAGTGTCATTCTGTGTGCTACCTTATTTGGCAAACTCACTCCTGAAATCAAGTCCATCTGATGACTGATCTTCCTGACTGGTGGTAATCCATTAGGCACGTTATCGGATACAATATCCTAAAACTCATTCAACAAATTTACAACTTCTACAGGGACATCTTCTACTTCCTCTTTACCAGCTTTTGGAATTAAAGCAAAACATACATGCTCATGCCTCATACCATCTAAGAAATTTCTTCCATCAACAAAATTTATCCTTGCATTACCACACACCTTTTCTTTAGTCTCCTTCAATGGTTTTAGCTTATGTCGCACTCCATCCTTTGTCAGGGAATAGGTATTCGCACAACTATCATATACAACACATCTGTCAAACTGCTATAGTCTACCCAACAACATATGACATGCATCCATAGATATGATATCACACAATACCTCATCTTGGTATCTGCCAATCTTGAACTTCACCAGGCATTGTTCATTGACCATGAACTTGTGGTCATCCTATACCCAGGCAATCGGATATGGATGTGGGTGTTTCTGTCTCTTGAGCTTCAACTTTGTCACTATCTCTTCTGACACCAAATTGTCAGTGCTTCTACTATCAATAATTACATCACAACATTTACTTTCACAATTGCACCTGGTGCGAAACAGGCTCCTCCTTTGCTCAGGTTCATTCTCACCACTCAACAGTAGTCTTCTGTTAATCAACATTTCTTCTCTTTCAGCATCTTCAGAATTTGATGATCTGGCATCTTCATCTACATGTGCAACTCTGGCCTGGCCTTCATTTCTCCTGTCTATTTTGCATTGGTGCTGAGGACATTCAAATGCCCTATGACCTTCTTCTCCACAGTGAAAACATGTTCCATGGAAGCCACCTCTTCCAGATCCTTGTCCTCTTCCTCTTCCTCTCTGACCTCTATTATTCTGATCTTGGAAGTGATTAAAATTATTTCCTCACTGATTCTGACTACTACTGGCCTCATCCTTCTTTTTCAGATCTTCATTTTGGCCACCATATGACCGTCCACCAGATCCTCCACCGCGACCTCTTCCATTTTGTCTACTGTCAAACTTCTTGTTCAGCTTTTCCTCTACTTTTAGGGCAAACTAGTATGCCTCTTCAATACTATTCATTCAAACCAGATTCAGCTCCTCCTGAATGCTTGGCCTTAACCCATTAAGGTATCGGGCAACTTTCTCCTTATCAGCTTCTGCATGGCCTGTTCTGATGAGAAGTCGATAGAAATCCTCTGTATACTCCTGAACAGATCTTCCTGCTTGCTTCAAACTCTGTATTTTCTTCAGTAGGTCAAGCTCATAATCAACAGGAATGAACAATCACTTCAATTTATCCACCATCCAATCTCGTCTTGTGGTTTTATCTTTCCCTCTTCTATTTCGCTCCAATTGAATTTCTTGCCACCAGATCTTCGCATGACCTTTCAGTCTGGCCTTCACAAATTTGACACTATCAAGATCCTCAACATCTTCGTACTCGAAATATTCCTCACATTCATTGATCCAGTCGATCAATTTCTCTGGGTTAAGATTTCTAGAAAATGTAGGAACCTCAATCTTTGGTCTTTTTCCAATCTTGGAAATTGCCTGAAAAAGTCTTTCTTCCTCCCGGTTCACAATTTCAGCTTCTCCTTCTTAATATTCTTCTTCGGCTTCATCCTTGCTTTCATTTCTAACATTAAGATTCATTCATCTGTGAATCTTTTCTTGTAATGCTCGCACTTATCTCTATAGCTCTCTAACCTCAGGTGTCACAGCACCAGCTCTTCTACCACGTTCTCTTCGTGGAGGTATTTTCACAATGCGCACTGAAACCCTAACCATGGTCCTAGTGTAAACTGCCTCATAGTCGGCGATCTATTTACACACTCAAGAACTCCCGCTCTGATACCACTTGATGAAGGGTGCTCCCTTTAATACCACAAACACATAATAGAAATAGAGAAATAACAACAATATGCAAGAACAAAAAATTAGCTTCTTATTATCTCCACAAATGTGGAATTACAAACTTTCAGAATTACAATATGCAAAGCCACATGGACATTCCCTTACAATATTCTATAGGACAAAGCCTCGAACTATTACCCAGATCTACTACCCAGAACTATTCTGAACTGCCTAAGACAATAATACAGCCTTCCTTATATAGGCAATTTTCCACCGATTGGGAAGGTTCCAGAATTTTAGCCAATAAGGCTGACCAAACTTAGAATTATTTTATTTTACATTTTATTACATCATAGTTGGCTCAAGATAACCTTTGAAACCCGAACAAAAATTTTGAAGAAAATTATTTTCTGCCATTTCGGTGGCCCAACTTCTGAAGACCATAAGTCATCACCAGTTGACCCGATCGGCTATTATAACCCCATTTCGCAAATGCCATGAAGCGCTGTACAGGCTTCACCAGTGCAAGTGTCTATCACCCAAATTTTTGACCTCATCCGGGGCCTCTAAACCCTTCAAAATTGAGTTTAAAATTTCTGTACCTTGCTGCTAATACCGAAAATCTTCAATATCTTCCAATATACACTTGATCTGGCAATGAAACTTTACTGGCAGACTTATATGACCAAAATGAATCTCCAAGACAGAAATCAGATCATTCTGAGCACATACGAAAATTATCAAAAATAGTAACTTTCCATAAATACCAGCTCTGGACAAAATAGCCCTTATTGAATATAAAATAGAAATATTTTTTTTTTTGGTGATGCAAGATTGCTCTTACACCCAGGATGCTCCTGCATCAGACACTCGGGGTAATTTGAGAAGTGACCTTGTTATGACTCAGGTGTGTAGAGGAAAACCAAGATGGTTAACCTCCTCCTTTGTTAGCCATGATGAATCTTCAATAGGTCATCCTTTCCATTTGACCAAATACTCTTCATATGTCCTGTTCTTTGTGCTTCTACCAACACGACTGTCCAGTATGTCTTCAATCTCTTTGATATCTGAACTAGTTGTTGGAATACTCCACTGTGTTGCTACAACCTCATCTTGAACACCTCCTTCATGATACTCTGTCAAATCTGAAATGTTAAACACTGGTGAAATATTCAGCTCAGTAGGCAATTCTACCTTATATGCATTTCTTGAATCATGCTTCTTCAGTATCTTACATGGCCCAAACTTCTCCATTTTTAACTTGTTATATGTACCGACTGGAAACTGCTCCTTTCGCAAATGAACCATGACTTCATCTCCAACCTAAAATTCCTTATGCCTCCTTTTCTCATCTGCCTTAGTCTTATATTGCACACTCATCTTGGTAATATGCTTCTTCACCTCCTCATAGATGTTCTTCAAATGTTCTGCAAAATTCTTAGCTTCAGCACTACTTATTTCTCCTTTATCTATCTTCCTCAATTCAGATGCATTTCTTGGACTACTTCCATATACAATCTAGAATGGTGATTTACCAGTGCTCCTGTTGACAGAATTATTGTATGCAAATTCCACCTCTGGTAAAATCAAATCCCATCCTGTTGGCTTATCTCCAACCAAACATCTCAGCAAATTTTCCAAACTTCTATTCACCACCTTTGTCTGTCCATCAGTCTGTGGATGATGTGATGAACTGAACTTCAAATCTGTCTTCAACTTCTTCCACAATGTAAGCCAGAAATATCAAACAAATTTAGTGTCTCTATCCGAAACTATGGTCTTTGGCAAACCATGTAGTCTCACTACTTCTCTGAAAAATAATTCTGCTACATGAACATCATCATTAGTCTTCTTGCAAGGAATGAAATGTGTCATCTTTGAAAATCTATCAACCACTACAAAAATTGAATCATGTCCCCGTTGAGTCCTCGGTAAACCAAGAACAAAGTCCATGCTGATATCCTCCCAAGGCTTCTTTGGTACGGGTAATAGATGATACAACCCTGTATTCTACTTCACTCCCTTCGCCATCTGACATACTCTGCAACTCTATACAAATTTCTTCACATCTTGCTGCAACTGTGGCCAATAATAATTCTCACTAACCAAACCAAGGGTTTTATCACGACCAAAATGTCCAGCCAATCCTCCGCTATGCTTCTCCTTGATGAGATTCTC